>KV424509.1:0-193049 GCA_001632445.1 Peniophora sp. CONT | reverse complement strand
AAACGAGGGTGGCTCGCGAGCTACGCTCGCTCGCATGCGGGGCAAACGGGGATCGATTGCGGTCCTCGAGCGCGGAGATGCCCGCCCGGTGAGGGGACGGACTCCCGCCGACTCGTAGCGGACTAGTAGGTAGCGAGAGTACAAAGGGAGAATGAGAGACCATGGGAAAGAGAGAACCCGAACAAGGGAAACAAGAAGAAAAGAAAAATGTGTAGTGGATGGTGGGTGGGACGAGAAAAATTCAAATGCGACGCTGCGAGCGGCGCGTAAGTACGAGGACGTGTGCGATCTCGCGAGAAGGTAAGTAAATGATATGATATCGTACCTGCGAGCGGCGCGTAAGTACGAGGACGGGGGAAAAGGGAATCGTGAGAGAAATCATATATATAGTAATGGAAACGAGGCTTGACATGAGGGAAAGGCGAGGAGAGAACGCGCGCAGCGCGATTGAAGAAACGAGTCAACTATCCACTCCATTGACCCCGAGCAGACCGAGGCCTCTGCCCGATCCATTTTCGGGTGCTCGGTGTTAAGGAATTCGAGCGCTCCGGTGGCATTGAGGAGCCAGACGGGTACATTAGCTGTTGCTGTGCTCACTGGAAAAGAATTAGTTTGATGTCAGTGTGGAAATACCAAGATGGACGTACATTCTTCAGTGGGTTCGGTAGATGACGCCGATGTTGTGGAGAGGGTCGTCGTAGTTGCCGGAGGTGATGTCGACTGACCACCGAACGGCCAGAAGCTCGAGATACTACTCGTCTCCGCCGCGTTCTTGCTAGAAGAGGCGGACGGCGCGGTGGAAGGTACAGTAGACGGCGCAACAGAGGGTGTTTGAGCGTAGAACATGTTCGGCGTATACGAGCTCGCAGTCTCCGCGGACTCCGAAGCAGCATCTGAAGCGGGCGCGGTGTCCTTGCGAGTGATCCAGTCGGTCATGCGCCGGGCTACAGATGGCCGTGAGCCGCTGTCGGCCGTAGAGACCACCGAGTCCCAGTCGTCGACGAACTCGACGCTGGCAGTATCGTCGGTCTTGCGTTTACGCTCGCGCTTGTCGGGCTTCTCGCCGGGGAGGGTGTGCCGCTTCTCGGGAGGCGAAGGGCGCTTCTGAGCGTAGGCGGGGTGGTATGGTACGGGGTGATCTTGCTTGGCTTCGAGCTGTGCGGAGCGGTTCTGTTGGGCGTAGAGAGGGTGGTAGGGTACGGGCGGTTCCTGCCTTTCCTTGCTAGAAGAGCCGCGACCGGCAATCCACCAGTGACCAGAAGCCCTGCTCTGAAGCTTGAAAGACTCGGTCTTGCTGTCCTCGATATCCCCTACAGTGAGTAGCGAGTCAGCGTATATCGACGCGATCTGTATAGATCAGATACTCACAACCCATGCTACGCATAGCGACCTTGAAGCGTTTCCAGTCGAAGCGGTACTTCCCGCCGTGCATGGTGCGCATGACACGCTTGAGCTCGTTGTACCGCTCCCGGGCACGCGGTCCGAGGTAATGCTGCCCGACCTTATGCCAGTAACCCTCCGGAACGCCGCGCTCGAGGCAGCCTGCCTTGATAGCGTCGAGCCAGATATCGACGGGCGGATCAACATCGGTCTTGCCGTAGAAACGAGGCGGATTCTGGGCGTCCCAGATCTCGAGAATGGGCTTCAGGTTGAATTCATCGAGTTTGAAGGCGTCGAGGATGGCCATGGCGGAAGGTCGAAATATAAGATAAAGCTTGATGGAGAATGAAGATGAAGAGCGAGAGCAGATGAAAGGGAGAAAACAGTGGGCTGGGCTGATCGTCGCCCGCGTGTTATATACGAGCGGGTCTCAGCCTCGTTTTGGAAGCGTGGTTCAGGAGCCCGACCGACACGAGGTGATAATGTGGTTAGCGCAGTACTAGAGCGGTCCGAGGATTCATAGAAAAGTTCGACAACTTGACGGGCAGTACAATGACCCAGATCCCTAGCCCTAGGCTTGCCTTTGAATCTCTTGTCGAAGTCCGTTTGGGGACTGGGGCGACATCCCAGAAGGGTCTGAACCAGATTTTGACAACATCCTGTAATGAGAATGGTATATCCTATATATTTACAGCTGTGTGAGTTTCAAGTAGGAATAGCGGACACGTCGTGCACGATGACGATGGAGGTTGGAAGCAAGCATGCGTGGGGGTGCCGTGCATGCCGTCGCCGCGCCACGCGTGCCGGTTCACCTCCGCGTTCCCGACCTCGACCACCATCATCCCCGCCTTACATTCCAATCATGGCAGAATTCGCCTTCCGCAAGATTGATATCGACAAGTTTGAGGAGGACGTGCTACTTGAGACCGATCTCTACGAGGCAGACCCGCGCGATCCTGCTACCGTTCTCGAGGCGGCCAAGGCGAAGAGCGCGGCTGTGCGGGGGTTCCTGTCCAAGTAGGTGGGCGATCTCTACTTGAATCGAGTATACTTACTTACTATATACAGGGGTGACATTGTTGGAGCTTTGACATCTGTGCTCGAGGACGCACCGTACGGCCCGAACGTCGATGAGGCTAAGGTGCGCATCAATACACCTACCGCCAGTATCGAAGCTAATATCCGGCGCAGAACCTCAACCTCCAGACTCTTGTGACGGTGCTTAACAGCACAAAGTCTGTCGACATTCCAAACGTCGTCAAGTCGATCTCGCCCGAAACCCAGGACACGCTCATGAAGTACCTCTACAAGGGTATGGGCATCTCGGGCTGGGGAGATGTCAGCGGGAGTGTGCTTCTCGGATGGCACGAGAAGGTATGTCCTTCATGTACTCGTACTTTGTTCTATTGCTAACGACGTTCATCGCAGCTGACGGAGGCTGCTGGAGTGGGCTGCATAGTCCGTGCGATGACTGACAGGCGACTGGTGTAGAATAGGTAACGGTGTATGTTAGTGCTCGATGGATTGGATCTCTGGATATCTACACATTTGTCCGACCCGACAGTCATTAGCATTGTGCCGTAGGTCTCTTTGAGATGAGGCTCGTTACTGCTGCTCGGTGCCCGACATGTTCGCCTTGATCAGTTACCCGTGCACGTTAGCCCTCACTCGCAGGAGCTGTGTCAAACGCAAGCGCGGCAAAGCATTGTGCAAACTGTGTGCATTCCAGCCAATAAGCAGTACTTGTACATATTCCTTCCGTGAACCCAGAGCCACGAGCCCGTACACTGGCCTCAACCGGGAGGACCACAGATAAGACGAGGTCGCAAGGCACTGAGTAGTATAGTCCATGATTTTCAATACCAGACACGTCCAAACGACGTTCCCATCTTTACGCCTTGCCCATGATGATGTCGGCAGCGCGGGCGGCAAAGGTGTAAATTGCAGCTGGATGACACTCGTCAGAATTATTCGAGGAAAATAAACAACAGCGCTTACCCTGAGGATGGGATGCGAAGTGCAGAGGCAGAATGCTGAGATCGCAGACGCGGATGTTCGAGGTACCGTAGACGACCAAGTTCGGGTCGACGACACCGTTCTTCTCCCGCGGTAGCATCGAGCACGTCGCAGCGGTGTGATACGTCGTGGCCATGTAGCTCTTGAGCCACTCGGTCAGCTGCTCGTCGGTCGTGCAGTTCGGTCCGGGGTTAGCCTCAGCCACGACCATGTCGCTGAAGGGCGCGATCTTGGCGAGCGAGCGCACGAACTTCACACACTCGAGGAAGGTCTGAAGATCTAAACAATAGTGTGAGTTGAGTACGAGCGGGAGGCGAACGGGGGGACGTACCGATGTCCTCCGAGAAGTAGGCGGGGTCGTAGGCGGGGTCGATCTTAGGATCCTTCGAGATGACGTGCTATACGGTTGACTAGATGAGTATAGATTCCTCCGCACAAAGAAGTAGTACTTACAGTCCAACCGCGTGAGAACTGATGGTTCATAGCCGGCAACAGGGAGAAGTACTTCTTGTTGGGCTTCGGCGGGTTCGGGAACGAAAGGAATCCAGGTACGTTAACGATCTCGCATCCCGGTGCGCCGTCCTTCAGACGCTGAACCTGGATTTGGTACTGCTCGTAGAGGCCAGGAGGGTACTTGTCCTTGTTCGCCTCTATCTTCTTGATCTGGGCTTGGTGAATCTCGTCGGCGCGCTTCGAGTGGAGCTGGAGAGGACCGAAGGAGAAACCCATGATGCCGGCTGTGAAGAGACCCTTCTGCTCGTCGCTGTAAGAAGTTCAGTTATGAGTGTGATGCCATTAGCAGGACAAGGCGTACTGGAGCTTGAGGTGCTTCGCGACAGCCTCGGCATCGCGGAGAAGGTCAACAGTGTCGAAGGGAACATCGTCATCCAGTTCTGCATGTATAGTCAGGACCGGCCGAATCGCAAGCGTATAGCATCCATGGGCTTACCGAATGAGAGAGGAATGTAAACGTGCTCCTGCAGGTTCTCGCCGACGCCGGGAAGGTCGACGACGACAGGGATCTTGACGGATTCCAGCACGTCCTTCTTGCCGATACCCGAGAGCTCAAGGATTTGGGGCGACTTGAGCGCACTGTGTGACCGTTAGAACTCGTCAGAGTATTGAGGACCACACAACGTACCCAGCGGACAGGATGACCTCACGGCCGACCTTGACAGAGTAGGTCTTATCTCCGTTGAGGAACTCGACAGAGGTGGCCTTGGCCTTGCCGGAGACCTGCTCGGTGACGACGCGACTAACAAGAGCATCGACAGTGACGGTCAAATTCTTGCGGTTCTGGGCGGGGATGTAGAAGGCCTGGCGATTGTTGAGTGATAGGTATATAGAATACATTGAGCGGAACATACAGAAGCAGAGTATGACCGCGTGTAGGTCTTCGAGTCTACAGACTGTGTGGAAAAGTACACGCCTGCGGGCTTGTATCCGGTGAGTATCGCGTAGAAGTGCGCATATACGACACTACACGTACATCGCCTCCAAGTGGGTCCTTTGCATGCTTGAAGCCAGAGTTGAGGAGAGCCTATGAACCTGGTCAAGACCTGTCTCACGGGAAGCGCATGATGTACATACGTCCTGGACAGCCTTGTCCGCGCCGACGAAGTGGCCGGGGAAGCTGTGATGAAGAGTGCCTATCGAAAGGATTGGTAGAGAGTAGTCATACCCGCTCAGTCACCGACCTTCCGCACGATCACATGAGTTCTACGTACCTGATGTCCCATGATTCCAGGTCTCAACCTTAAGGCCTTGCTTCTTCGCGATCTCCTCCGTGGGTGCGATGTAACTGAGCAGTCATGAGCAACCGGAGACGCCGAGAAGCGAGAACCCTACGTACCCCTCGAGCTTCTTCATGCTGGCGTCCAAGTTCTTCCAGTTCCATCCCGGGTTACCGAGTCTCTCGATGTCTATTCGCAGCCGATAAGAAGATCTTCGCAACGCATTTCAAAGATGCACGTACCGTCGATCTCCTTCGCCGGAGGACGGGTCCAGCACATGAAGTTGATGGCGCTGCTACCGCCCAGTCCCTTGCCGCTGTGAAATGCCGTTGCATAAGGCACCGATCTCGTTGTTGATGCACGAGTAGAAGGGTACTCACCGAGGCCAAGAGTACTGGATGCCGTTTGCAGACTTTTGCGCAACCTATGAGGTAGCCCAAGTTAGCCGTGCAGCACATCGCGACATCAGTCAACGGGCGAACATACGGTCTTATGGTTCCAGTCATACTGGTCGTTGGAGAAGTGGGAACCCCAAGAAGCAGGTCGTACTATCGCGGATGAGCGGCGGTACGCGCGGTTCACGAAGATCACTTACGGATGGCTGGGTCGTTGAGGTTCGCGCCGCCGGCCTCTAAGCAGAGAACCGATTTGCTCGCGTCCTCGCTCAAGCGAACAGCTAACGTGAGGCCAGCAGTCTGGGAAGCGAGCGTTAGTATGACTGCTGAGCATCTTACAGGCGCAAGAGACACGCACTCCACCGCCTGAAGAATCGACGGTCAGCAGGAATGCAAAGCTGGAGGCGGAATGCACGCACCAACGACGACGTAGTCGAAGGTCTTGTTTTCGATCTCGTTGATGGGGAGGATAGGCATGTCGGCGCTGGGTCGGTCGCTTCGAGACGACCACTAGCCCTTTATATATCAGTACGCGGTGACCTCCTTACGACCGCGAACGCAGAAGATCGAGATGTTCCGCAGAAGTCATCCCAATCACCCATGCGTGTGGCGCGAGCGATTGGCGAGCGACGACTTGATACAAATGGGTGTTCTTGACAGTCTTCCTAATGATCATCTGGCTTCTGTCTTTTCTGTGTCGAAGCCGAAAGCGAGCGTCGCGATCACACGCCTCTTCCGCATGCGCCAAGTATGGCCTCCGCTCATCCATGAGTTGGATGCGTGCTTGGGCGGGCGCGTCTCACTAAACATCGTACGCGTACATGCTTCCCGGAGCTGGTTTGGTTATTCAGAGATACAGACATGGCGTTGGTTCAGAAGCATGATTAGTGCGCAGTAGCTCAGCGCTTAGGGCATCTGGGAGAAAACGTAGCGATGAAACTGATCAGCTTCACCAGGTGCTTGAACTTGAAGCCTTGAAGACTGTTCTAACAGATATCGTTTCTGATCGGCGTAAGGAACTACGCCAATCCTCGTCTGTACAATTAGTAGTTCCAGTTGCGGTTGACATAACAAGAAGAGGGTGTTCGGCGGGCGAGGCGCTCTGATAGCTACTCTGGCCACATATCGATTTGACCAGGCCGACCGGCGTCCTGCTCTTGGCATAGGGTGCGTAGACGTGCAAACGGGTGCAGTACCAGGGACCTATCCACGTCAAATAGAGCACGTTACTTCAAACGAAGGTGTTTGAAAACGAATGATAGAAGGCGTTTCCAGCGATGGAGGGAAAGGAGAAGCGTTGCAGGCTCACCTTTGTGCCGTCTGCGACTGTTGAAGTGGAGGCCGTGGGTGACATCGAATTGAATACGTGGCCTTGCATAACTGGCACTATACTGAGGTTCTTGTACGTCGTTATCTATTCTCGTCGAATTGCAAGCCGTTCGTTGTGCCAGACTATCACGCCCGCGGGTGCGTACCGAGGCGAAACACGTACAGAGACCTCCACATGAGCCAACGGCATTCATCCTTATCCTCGTAATCACTCGGACACTTATAGTCATCTCCGTACTTGCATATTTCCCACTATCTGGACGATCCTGCAGTCTGAACGGCCATGGTGCACACGCGTGCTTGATGCTGAAGGGGATCGAGGGCTACCCGGGACTCATCCACCATACTTTCCGAGCCAGCGCAACAGGCGCGCGCAAACGATGCCGCCTATTGGCCGCCTAGCGAGGATATCCAAGAAGACGAGGTTGATTGCGAGAAAAGAGGCGCACTTTCGTCAACTACCACCATGGTGGTTCGGGAAAACATATCGCGTACGGTCGCAACGGACCCGCGTGTGCCGAGGTGCCGCGGGTAAGTCTGCCTCGGCGTGCGACTTCCACGACTTTGCCGCGAACCTCATTATCGCTGAGACTCAGTGAGAATGTACTCTCTGCTGGCTCTCGCTCTACACTGCACTGGCATAACTTCCACGGACTGGTGCTTTTGTATGTGGCTACCATACGCTGGCGGCTGCTCATGAATCTTATGCACGTCAGCCGGAAGCTGACCCGAGCAACGCCCGCCACATGCTTTCCTACCTACCCGCCTCCATCACCCGCCGTAGATCGCCTTATGAGATTAGCAGCAGGATGCCATCAAGAAGCGCTTTGCGCATATCGTGGTCGGAGATCTGAACAAAGGGCCGAAATGGTAGCGTTGTAGTCTATTATGGTCAGCCCCTTCAGGCTCCTCCGTCTCTTTTCCTTCAAGCTCCCTACCTGGATTCAAGCTTTACAGAGACTGCGTCCTTTGAGCATCTGCGCTGTCGACGGAGAGAAAATGTTCTTCCGAAGATCGACCACGCTGGTCAGCGCGTCACTGTATCTCTTCCCGTCGGATTCGCCGTCGTGATGAAACGACTCGTGTTATATATATGCGAAGTTGACGACGCCGACGAATCCGTCATTCTTCGGGCAATATGATCGATGATCCCTATGGTCCTCTGGCGACAAAACTCTGAGCACGCCTAAAAGGGCCTTGCAGCGTACGCTTTGATCTTAAGCAGGACTGCCTACGTTGCGAGGCAGATACCTCCCAGGGTAAATGGGCGCCTCCGTGCTTAAAATACGAGAGGAACGAGCACATGGTGATCATATCAATGGCGGATCGGGTCTACGGGCCCGTCAATACCATGAGCTCTTGTCGCTCGAGCGACCGTCTCCGTTTCGTGAACATCATCGATTCTCGCTGCTGCATGCGGTTCGGCCCGTCTCCCTCCGGAGCTTTCCCGCCGCCATGTATACAGACGCTGGCCTTTGTTCTTGCTAAGGTCTTCTAATCTCTCTATCGCGGGAAGCGTGAGCATACGTAGCAGACGGCGATAGCGCGGATGTAGCCATGGTCCAATAATCAATCTTCTCAGCAACTTCGCAGAGCGTGCGACGGTCATCACAAATCTGCATATGGACGCGCATGGCAACGGGACTCTCTTCAGGAACGTCGTCAGGTCCCGCCGGCCTCATGAATAGTGCGGCCAGAGAGTGTTTATAAACCCTCGGGGGTGGATTTGACTCTTCCGGATCTCCTTCCTTGCCCGCTGTCCTTTCTGCTGCTTCGCGCCCAGTGCGTTCGTTCGTCTCCGTCTCTACACAAGCGTCCCGGCCTGGTGTCGTTTCCTTCCATTCTTTTTCTCGAGAGCTCTACTCCAAGAACCACCCTCCTTTGACGTTGATCGCCCCGTTGCTCTTAACTTGCCCGTGATGCTCCACCGCGCTTTCTCACTCGTCCTTCTTCTCTCGGCGTTCTCCCTCGAGGTGTTCGCACACTCGAAATCGGTCTCCACCACGGGTAAAGGCAATCAGCTTGCAGCTGCTGCTTCCTGCGCAGTACGTATCTTGAAAATATACTCGTGGTGACGACCGGAGGCTTAATGAACTCCTAGGCTCCCTCGGTCACGGTGACCGTCACCGCTGCTGCAAATGTCGCCTCTGCCACTTCTACCGCAAAGTCAAGTTCGGCTTCGTCAACAAGCTCAACCGGTGGTAACAATGGCTCGACCGGCGGTGCCACCGGTAATAATGGCTCGAAGGGGAGCACAAGTACTGGTAGCACCGGCTCGAAGGGGAGCACTGGTACAGGTAGCACCGGCTCAAAAGGGAGCACTAGCACCGGCAACACTGGCTCGACGGGTACTGCCGCTGGAAACACCGGCTCGACGGGTACTGCCGCTGGAAATAGCTCGACGGGTAGCGCCGCTGGTAACAACGCTGCCGCTGGGGGTGCTGCTGGTAACAACGCCGCTGCTACTGGTGGGCAAGTGGCAGCAACCGACCCCAGCCAAACATCGCAGAGTGCGTATTCGTCTCGAACAATCATTATCTTCGAGTCTGACGAAGGTCTAGCTCTTCTCTCCTCTGTGATCGCCACCGGCTTCGCAAAGACCGGCCAGGAGACACCTACCGCTGGCCAGGTCGCCTCGTTGACGTCGACGAACAAGTGGGTACTATCTGCTATCACTCATAACTGCGCCCTCAACGTGGCTCTACAGCTTCATCAACTTTTGTGCGACGACCAACTTGCCAATTACCAATGGTCAGCAAATCAAGACGGGCTCTTGCAACCCGGCACCAATGGGCATGATCGCGCCCACCACGAAGATGGTAGGTACATGGCTTGCATATGTGCCCATCATTATTGACCTTTTTGCAGCCCACGGCGAAGTTTGTCAACCCTGCTAACCTGGCTACTATCGCCGCGAACACGCCTTTCACGATCACCATGGCTATCAAGAACTTGCAGGCCGGGTAATTCTGCTTCTCATCATCTATCACGCTCGTCGCTGACGTTCCGCCCAGTAACTTCGTGAACGCCCAGAGTAACTACTACTCCGCGCCTCAGCAACTCGACGCGTCACAAACGATCATCGGCCACTCGCACTTCGTCATTGAGGCACTCGAAAGCATGAGCCAGACGACGCCGCTCGACAACACGAAGTTCGCCTTCTTCCAGGGCGTCAACACTGCCGCCGACGCGAACGGCAACCTCAACGTCCAGGTCACTGCTGGTCTCCCCGCTGGTACCTACCGTCTCGGAAGCATCAACGCGGCTGCGAACCACCAGCCTGTGCTCGTTGCGGTAGCCCAGCACGGACTCTTGGACGATGTGGTTTACTTCACCGTTGGAGGAGCTGGAGCTCAAGCTTCCGCTGCGTCCGCCGCTTCGAAGGCATCTGCTGCGTCGAAGGCATCCGCTGCTTCCAAGGCATCGAAGGCGTCGAAGGCTAGCAAGAACGCCCGCCGTTCGCGCCGTACGTTCCAGATCAAGCGCGAGACCTAAACGCGCCTTTTACCTCCTCGGCGGTCGTCGACTTACTTATGCTCTTCGTCTCTTCGCTATCTATCATCACGCGGCTCGATTAACGTTTATTGCGTCTCTTGGATACCTCTCACTTGTCTCTCGCTTTCCCTCCTTTTCCTTTCAAGTCTTCACTTGATGTGAAGCACGCCATCCCACCACCTTGCCAGCACATCTCTTCCCCTCGGTTCCTTGCTGCGCTCCTTTCCCCGGGTTTCAGCTTGAGCTCTCAGTTGTGTCGTTTGTAGTCTTGATTGGATGTAGGCGTGTTGTAGCAATTTCACTCTGGCTTCGGGCACATGTTGAAGGATGAGACGGGCTGCGCCGCTACTTAAGTTCGTTCAGAGCTCACTGGTACGGAGATAGACAGAGCTAATAGAGCAAGGCGTTGTCTCAGGCTGAACACCAAAACCTACCAATGTTGGCAGGTTTTGATTGCCATATATGTAGGTAGACGTGTGCATCGTCATGCGGGCGAACAAACACGAGAAGATAATATAAGGGTGAGCCTGAATATGTACATGACGATTGCGGAGATGATAAACGCGTGCAGATTCTTGACGTGATAGTTTACAGGTATGCTGGTGAGTAGTGGATGGATGAAGGGATATGAGTGGGCTCAAGTCCGATTACGATGCCAGTGATGCGACCGAGGAGTATGATATGGATGAGGGGAAACGAGAGAGAGTGGACGCTCAGCGCTCACTGCTTGTGCTCAGCTTGAGCCTGCGCCTCCTCCCAGAGCTTCTTGCTCTCGTGGACGTACTGCTCCGAGGCAGAACGGTCAAACCTACGTGAATTCGTACATCAGCACACAAGCATAAACAGAGAGAACCCTAGTACGTACTCTATAAGACGGCCCTTGACCGTCATGTCTGGCTCCCTCAACGCAAAAGGGTTCGCGTCGTCCTTCTTCAGATTCGCCAAAGAATGGTTGACAAACCGGTGCGTAGTCTCATCCGAGCGCACTGCGTAGATGACATCCTTCAACGTCGCATCGGCAGGAAGACGCCAGTAATCGATGGCGATTCCCGGAGCGGGCTTGTCCTGCCACTCGGGGAGACGGCCGGCTTCGAGCTCTTCGATGCAGCGTGTGTAAGTCAAGACAGCTTCTTCTTCGAGGTGGCCGACGAAGCGGTGGCAGAGGCGCGGAGAGATGAGATAGGACAGGACTGTGAGGTCCAGGTTAGAATGCACGAGGGGTGAGGAGAACAATGACACGAGGACGTACAGAATGCGTTGTAGAAGACGCCTTGGGCGCCGAGAATGAGGGCGCGGTAGAAGATACCGGGGTTCTTCAATGTCATGAATGTCCTGGAATGATTTTAGCTTAGGACGGAGCAAACAAGCGGTTGTACGCACATCAGATGCATGCGTTCGTTCTCAGCCTCTTCGAGCAACGTATGTATCCATCCGGCGTCGCGCCTCATGAGACGGAGGCTGCGTAGATGGCGGATGGTAGCAGCGACCATTCCAGGAACACCGGCAATACTCTCGAGGAAGAGGATACGCTAAAGGATCCGGTTAGCGTTCATTCGAAGACAGCAAGAAAGCGACTGACCTGTAGCCATTGAGACTCATCCATGAGGTAACCCTTCTTCCTTAGCTCTTCGACAGACATGTTGCTGTCGGGAGGGATATCCCTGTGCTTGTAACCCGAGACGAAGTCAAAGCTCTTCCTGCAGACAAACTTCAGGATGTCGTCTCGCCACTGGGACAAAATCAACAGACCTCGTGAATGCGACGAAGCCCGACGCGAGTTTGTCCTGCCAGGTCTTGGCGTCGCGCTTCAAGACCTGAGCAACTGGTAAGTATATGGCAAGTCAAGTGGTTGATTGCACCGTACGGTGACAGCATGAAGCTCCTCAGGCGAGTATACTGGGTGGAAGAGGACCCAGTCACCCTTGAACTCGTCATGGGCGTCTGCCTTGGCTATGGCAGCAGGAATCGTTTCTGGGGGCACGTTTAGTACCCAGCGATGGGTATGGGTTTTCATACGCACTGATGTGAGGTCCCTCGGTCCCAGGTGTAGCAGCCTCAGACGTAGACGGCGCAGACAAGGTGTTGAGTCGTGAGGCACTAGATGCGAAGCTTCGACGAGTGGTTGAGACAAGCAAGGGGGCCGCCACTCTCGCAGAGTGGCCGCACAGCGGTAGAGCACGCATAGACACGGCGCTAAGCATAGCGAAGACGGACGAGTGAAATTTAATCCTAGGCGGACTGAGGCGGAACTTTACCTCTTGTTGTGGGGACTTTATACAGTCTATATCCGTGCGGCGGTAGATCTCGGACTCACGCTCCCCGAGGTTCCCCGATAATACGAATTGGAGGATGCAAAGCCTCGATCCGTTGGCGCTTTGACCTGCTTTGACCCATTTGGTTAGCCAATGGGGGCTACAGCATCTCGGTAAGCGGCACGGGACTGGCAAGAGCGAATAGCGATCGAGCCGACCAGAGTCGAGGGCCACAAGCGTAGGAGGCACCCGGAACTGAAGTTATGTCGCTCGCAGCGCACATGCCAAACATTCGGGCCTGAAACAGTATGACTGATACACAAGCTGCTTTCCGTGCTGAACCGCGTCGCAGACGCTCATATGTAGGCATAAGATGATCGCGGTACCAGGCAGAACCGTGGACGTTCGAACGCGCGCGCCAACTGAGCTCGGCGCACCGGCCCGAAGGCATCGATGCCAGACGCGTAGGATTTTTCGACTTAACCACGATTCACTGAGTCAAAGTCGAGAGCGTGCGTGAACCGATTTTTGCTTCTTATCCCCCATCTCGGCGCCTGGCACCATTCAGGCCCTAGCCAGACGGCTTAATCTTCCTTCGGGAGCCTGTAAATTAGCTGTACATTACCGATCCTACGTTCCACGTCGCCACATGTCACAGACCATCGAGCTTGCCCAGGTGGGCGTCTCTGCTGGTGTTTATCGCGTCATGATATATACTGATCGGATTGCTAGACGGGCAAGCGCGACTTCTTGATTGACTTGGAGAAAAAGTACCAGGCGCAGTGGGCGAAAGAGCGCGTGTTCGAGGTTGAGGCGCCGACGCGCGAGGAGGTCGCTGGCCTCTCCCCTACGGAAATTCAAGAAAAGTTCCCGAAATGGTTTGGCAACTTCCCGTTCCCGTACATGAACGGCTCTCTGCATCTGGGCCATGCCTTTTCTATCTCAAAAATCGAGTTCGGGGCCGGCTACAACCGCATGCTCGGAAAGCGTGTTCTCTTCCCTCATGGATTCCATGCCACGGGTATGCCCATCAAGGTACGCCGCTTGTTCTACAACCGATCTTCTGGTATCGTACTAATGTACGCTATAGGCGAGCTCGGACAAGATCATTCGCGAGATGGAGATGTTCGGCGAGAACTTTGAGCGCTTCGCACCTCCAGCCGCCGAAGAGCCCACGGATGGCCCTGTTCTGGACAGTTCGGACCCCACGGCTACGCGCCAGGACAAGGCGAAGAAGGGAAAGCTGGCAGGAAAGTCCACGGGCCACACATATCAGTTCCAGATCCTCGAATCCATCGGCGTACCCCGTGAGGAGGTTAAGAAGTTCGCGGACCCGTACTACTGGCTGGAGTACTTCCCTCCGATCGCTATCGTACGTGCATTTCATCTGTATGATGACCTGTCTGCGCTCGTGTCTCAGTATTCATATCCGGACTCGTCATTCATTGCCGAATCCTGTCCATCTCGTGCTTTATGAGGCGCCCCAGCTAATAAATAGCCGTATAGAGTGACAACAATGCGTTCGGTTGCCGCATCGACTGGCGCCGCTCATTCCTCACCACCAATATCAACCCTTATTACGACTCCTTTGTTCGCTGGCAAACGAACAAGCTCCACGGCCTTGGCAAGATCAAGTTTGGCGAGCGCTACACCATCTACTCGCCCAAGGATGGTCAGCCTTGCATGGACCACGACCGTTCGGAGGGAGAGGCCATCGGACCACAGGAGTACACGGGTATCAAGATGAAGGTCATTGAGTGGAGCGACGGCGCGAAGGAGATCGCCAGTAAGGTCGGCGACCGCCAGGTCTTCCTCATCGCCGCGACCCTTCGTCCAGAGACTATGTAAGTATGACCTTGTGACCGAGACGTGACTTAAGCTGACTTCAATGCAGGTATGGCCAGACAAATTGCTTCGTCGGTACGACGATCAAGTACGGCGTCTTTGCAGCCAACGACAAGGAGGCGTACGTCTGTACGACGCGTGCCGCTCGCAACATGGCTTTCCAGGGCATCTTCTCCGTCCGCGGTCAGATCGACCAACTCACCGAGATCGATGGATCGAAGCTCGTTGGCACCAAGATCAACGCTCCCTTTTCTGTTAACCCCGAGGTTTACGTTCTGCCCATGGAGAACGTGCTCGCGACCAAGGTATGCGCAGTATCGAGCGTTGAATTGAGCATCGATTTACGCGTGGGTGTAGGGTACGGGCGTGGTAACCTCTGTCCCCTCTGATTCGCCGGACGACTACGCGACGCTCATGGACTTGCGTAAGAAGGCCGAGTTCTACAAGATCGACCCGAAGTGGGCTTCTCTCGACCCGGTCCCAGTCATCAGCACCCCTACATATGGCGACATGATTGCCGCTGAGCTCGTCAAGAAACTCAAGATTAACTCGCAGAAGGATAAAGTGCAACTCGCCGAGGCCAAGGAGATCGCGTACAAGGAGGGATTCTACTCGGGTACTATGATCATTGGCGAATTCAAGGGCGAGTCGGTTCAGGAGGCGAAGGTGAAAGCTCGGAATAGCATGATTGGGCAGGGTGTTGCGTTTGCGTACGCCGAGCCTGAGGGCTTGGTTGTCTCGCGTAGCGCAGACGAGTGCGTTGTTGCGCTCATGGAGCAGTGGTACATGGACTACGGAGAGGCGTCATGGAGGGCAGAGGCCGAGCGGTACGTGTATCGCCTTTACGATGGCAACGAGATGGGTAATTTACCTGGCGTGTAGCTCGCTGGCGAGGATGAATACCTGGACGCATGAGACTCGTGCTGCGTTCGAGGGCACCCTTGCATGGCTCAACCAGTGGGCGTGTGCGCGCACGTATGGTCTCGGCTCTAAGCTGCCTTGGGATCCTCAGTTCCTCGTAGAGTCGCTCAGTGACTCCACGATCTACCCTGCCTACTACACCGTCTCCCACATGCTGCACCGTACGCCACATATCGTAGGCGTCGCCAATTATTGTGCTGACCATCCACAGGCTCCATCGACGGCAAGGTCCGTGGACCTCTGGACGTGGCGCCTGAGCAGCTCACGGACGAGGTCTGGGAATACATATTCCTGGGCGGAGACTACCCGAAGTCCGCGCCGCTGCCAAAGGAGAAGGCTGACGAGATGCGCCACTCGTTCGAGTACTTCTACCCCTTCGACATCCGCTCATCCGGCAAGGATCTTATCAACAACCACCTGACGTTCCTCATCTACAACCACTGCGCCATCTGGCCCGAGGACAAGTGGCCGCTGAGTATCCGCACGAATGGGCATCTGATGCTCAACGGGAAGAAGATGGCGAAGAGTACCGGGAATTCACTCACTATGCGTCAGGGTGTGGAGAAGTTCGGTACGGATGCGACGCGTCTGGCTCTTGCGGATGCTGGTGACGGTGTTGACGATGCGAACTTCGATGAGAAGAGCGCCAACGCCAATATCTTGCGTGTGCACACTCTTATCGGCTGGTGTGAGGTACGTGGAAAGGCTCTAATGATATCCAAGTCCAATGCTCATGCGCCGATGTGCAGGAGGTCATCAAGGGCAAGGCGAACCTGCGTAATGGCGAGCTTAACTACCACGACAAGGTCTTCGAGAACGAGATCAACAACTTGATCAACCTCACCAAGTCGGCGTATGACCAGTATGTTCGACCTCGAATTCGCTGTGATATACACTCTTATACCAGTTCAGGACTAACTACAAAGAGGCCATGAAGTCCGGCTGGTACGAGATGCAGATCTCGCGTGACTGGTACCGTGAAGTCACCCAAGAGGCGGGCGGCATGCACGGCGACCTCGCCGAGTACTGGGTCCGCGCCGCGACTTTGCTCGTCGCTCCCATCGCGCCGCACTTTGCCGAGCACATCTGGCAGGGTATCCTGGGCGAGAAGAGCACGATCCAGCGCGCGTCGTTCCCGACACCCAGCAAGCCCGTCGACGTCCCCATGCTCGACTCGGGCGTGTACATGCGCGATACCGTCAAGACCATCCGTGACGCCGAGCTCGCCATCTTGAAGAAGATCAATAAGAAGGGCGGGAAGGATGCACCGTACGATCCCAAGAAGCCTCGCTCTGTGAGGGTGTATGTCGCGACGCGGTTCCCGGAGTGGCAGGATGCTTGCATCGCTACTGTTAAGGAGGCGTGGTCGGAAGAGCATGGCAAGGCCGATGACGCTGAGATCCGCAAGATCCTGATTGCGAAGGGGTTGATCAAGGAGAAGCGCGCTATGCCGTTCATTCAGCTTTTCAAGGTGCGTTCGAGAGTTCTGAATGCTCCGTTTATAGCTCTGATTGCTGACCATCCTGCAGAAGCGCATCGCGGAGGTCGGAAAGGAGACAGCGTTCAACCGCACGTTGCCATTCTCGGAAACTGCGGTTCTCGGCGAGATCCTGCCTTACCTGAAGCGCTCGCTCAACCTGGTCGATGCGGACATCTTCTCCGTTGAGGACGCCTTGGCTAAGGAGGGTGCTGCAGGGTTCAACAAGCAGATCATCGATGGCGCTGAGCCTGGCTCGCCGACGTTCGAGTTCAGGAATGTATAATTTGTGTTGGTAGTGCATCCTGCTGTCAGACGTATAATTGCCCTAGAGTTATTCAATCACTCTACATCTCTTCTAAGTAGCTGTCCCTGCGTCCTGTAATCGTCGTACGCGGTAAAGGTCCATATTGATCCGAACATGTGGTAAACGCGCCCACGTGAGCCTTCAGGCAGACGCGCTGGTACTGGTGTGCCTTGACAACAACCACCATCAAGTCGAACCAGCCCATCTGTAGCTCTGCTTAATATGCCTGACGCGTCGGCTTCCACTTCACGAAAGAAGAGTAAACGAGCGAAGAAATCGGGAACAACTAAGAAGGCTTTACCACCGGTTCCCGGAGTGCCCGTAGCTGAGGATCCGCCCAGAGAACCTGCTCTCTTCATGGATGCCTCGAGCAATAACCCACTACCCGTTCCTCCTTCACCTCAACTGAGCAATCTCACATCGTCTCTCAACTTGATGTCTCTACCGGGTCCGCTATCGAAACGAATACACACACCCTCGGCTCCTCCGACGCCGCCTCCAAAAGACCTGAAAAGCGGAGTGGCGCGTCCTCTGGAACACCGCGGTATCGATCAGGCTTGGTCGCTTCTGCAGAAGCCACAAATACTGTACGACTCTGGAACAGGACCACGCGTACGCGACGTGCGCGCATTCGTGTCGTCCACGTTCGCGCAACCGCCGTGGCTTGCCGATCCATTATGCGCGGAGTTCGCCATGCCAGAAGTACTGCAGATGCTACAGACGGTTCTGCCTCCGGATACAGCTACGGTAGGTTCGAGTTATTGACTGCCTTGTGGCCCACAACTCAATTGTAAACGTACAGATACTCTGGTATAATAAGAGCAGAAAGACCAGTCGCGTATGCCCCGCATGCCAGCGTGTTTACTCCCTGGGCGACACTCTTAAGAGTCCCGTCGGACGCGATGCGCAGAAAGCACCCCAAGTCAACAAGGATGCGCCCATTTCTCCGCAGCTTCTTCAAGAGCAAATTCTGAGCGGGTTGTGTACGTATCTAACTGAGAGCCCATCTCGCTATTGCTTTCTAACATGTCTGACATGTTTCTTCAGGCTCGCCTATATGTTTCCTCATGGCTTCGTTCCACCATCCAGATGCCATACAAACGGTATGGGGGCGGATGGCGGAAACGATAGACGACAATGCATGGGCAGCTCTGGACGCTATACCGCCATCGACTGCAGATAACGAACACGGTCTTGCGATGCTGCTCAAGATGACACGTCTAGAAGATCTTGGGCTCTCTCAGTTGCTCGAGCCAGACGTTATACCCGAGGAGTATGTCGACCAACGACCGGCGCCACCAGAAAGGGATGGCGAGTTCGGGACCAGTCTTACCCGTGTTCATACCGTTAAAAGCTAGCATCAATACGCTTTCTTCGCATCGTGAGTAGGGTCGCTTCGTTTTAGATGAACGGCTATTGACCTTTCACTTATTCAGCTCTACCTCATCATTGGGTTCCGTAGCTTTGTATCAAGAATGTTGACATATCTGCCTGTGCTTGGACAGACTTTGCTCCCTCCACAGATATCATAGTCTTCGCTTGCTTGCTTTATCATGTTATGTACTTCTTTGCGGGCCCTTTAGTCTGACACCTATCTTATGCACCTCTTGACGATGGCAATGCACCTTTGAACATGCGTCTTCGTCGGGACGTTCAAAGCTGGAGCAAAGTACATGCCGTTCTTGACAGAACAACTAAGTATACAGACGCCGGCGTGTTTCTCGTAGGCAACGCCATACTGACAAAACAAAGGGCAAAAAGAGAAATAACTCGCGAAGAGTTGAGCCCAAAGATTGACATGCAGCTTTGTCGTGAGGGTGAGACACGGAACGCCCTAGTAAAAGGCGAGGGCGTTATTTATTTGTGTCACCCTCAGCTGCATAGCACTTTCACGGGTGCGAGTGCATCAAACCTCTAAAATGCGAATTGTGTTGGTCGCAGGTTCGGTGCGGCTGAAGATTCGGGGTCTAACGCCCGGACCGGGGGTAATTGCGCTCGCCTATCAAAGAACCTCAAGACGGTGCCGAGAACAAAGGTCAGGCCGGCGACCTTGCGCTACCTATATGACAAGGGCAATGGTGGCCTATCAGTGGCCACCTGCCACAATGGTCCCCGGATGTTACATGAACACCTCAAAAGGCAAACTGTCATCGATGGCAGAGCGCACGATTCGAGACACCTACCCCATACCACAGACGCTGTCATCCAGGCGATGCGAGCAGAACTCCATGACTTGCTTGTCATGAATCGGGAGGCCACTGACGATTCCTCGTCCGTTTCGTCAAACGAAGTGGTACGTCATGTCACTTGAGCCGCAACAGTGCGCGACGAGCTCAGTATACTTGCAAAGAGCGTTAGATGTTTCTCAAGACGCGAGTCGGTATGCCCTACCTCTACCTCCACCACGTGCACGAACGGCTATAATACGCGCACGGTTTTCGAGGTGAGCGAGCTCTGAGCAGAACCCTACGTCTGCGTCCTTCTCAGCGGCATTTTACAATAGGACGTTCCAAGTGCAAACCTGAGCACATCATCTCTTCCCTGCAGCTCAAAGAGAGCTCCATATACTTCAGCAGCGCAGGTCGGGACCGATAGACCTGACGAACGGCATTTATTTGATCTATCATTCGCTTTACCTCTGCCGAAGACGAGCAGGAGCGCGTCGTTAGACTCCGTGAGCTCCGAAGCGAGCTTACCGGTCACTTATGGCGGCCTCATCGGCGCACGTACCGACACCTTACGTACCACTTGGAGTGCAGCGGAAAGGTGCCCACCCGATGCCGAACGCATATTCTACGCCGAACGCCGTCAATTAGCGGACTCTCTTCGCTCGAAGGCATGGTTGCCTTCAAAGTACCAAATTGCGACGTCGGCAATCCGGTACAATTTCAAAACATCGGACATTCGAACGTGCTGTGGTTCACAAGCTCACGACCGAGAGGAGAGCCCTCTGACAGCGATAGAGTCCGAAGGTGTATCAGTGTCTGACACTGAGCTCTGCGTAGCATGGGAGGGCTCGTCATCGTCAGACTCCGTACCTCTTGCCCTGTCAGCGCCACATAGGGACTCCCAGGCTACCGCGACCAGGCATGCAAAAAGCACGCGGATGTCCAACATGAAGGCGATAGTGGGGCGCAAGAGAAGTGTATCGTCGCTTACACAGGAGACCCGACGAATAAAGCGCAAGTGCGTACGTAGCGATGATGATGATACGGGCGGCACGGCATTCAGCGAGGATGAAGATGGCAGACGACCTTCAACTAGTGAAGGCAGTGAGTACACCCACCCGACGATACGTACGACGCGTCCACAGACGAGGCGCGGGAGCAGGCAGGCAGTAGGCGGTCGAAGAGACGGGCGGCGCCGTCGAAAACGTCCAGCACTATGAAGGTCAATCGTGAAATCTCATAGAACCCACACAGCACAGGTGTTGTGCGGCGTGGGCATGCGAACCAAATATTGATAGCAACATGTCGATAACCAAGATACATTGAGAATGATGTTGATGTTGACGTCCACCCTAGTACAGCTTTACTCAAACGCGACGCTTCGTTCTCGGCTTGGGGAACGTCAACGGTGTGGTGAGAACGGCGCGCTTTGTAGCCGCACTGGAGGGCAAACCGAGGCGCTTCATCTCGGCGACGGGCAGGTCCTTCATATTGCACCCTGAGAAGAGTTAGCTGACCGAGGCTCACAATGATGATATCAGAGAGATAGGCGCACCCAGTGACTTGAATTGGTTGTTCACCCTACGTCCCACGTTAGCGAGTTTCTAGGATTGATAGCGAAGCTGGACATACTTAGTCGTTCCGAGCTTGAGATCAGCTGCTATGATAGCAGTGTCTGTAGCGAAGTGATCGACTTTAAGGCATAGCGCGAACACATGTGCCAGGAGAAGAGCATCCATGCTGCCTGTCATAGACCGCCTGCCAAAAGAAATCAGACAGGAAGCGAACAGGGAGTCAAGCATTGCTCACGATGTCGAGCCTCGCGCGTTCTCCGTAAATCGAGATAAGAGCCCGTCGACAACGATCTCCGAGGAGGGAGCCATCTTTTCTAGGAGCTTTTCCCGCTCCGGGACATGCTTCCCAGCGACAGCCCGGAAAGTCAACAATGTCGCCACATATACCAACATTTTCCTGCTAAACGTCAAAACAATGACGTGAAGACTTCAGCCGTTGGACGTACAGCGTAGACGTTTTGGGCTTGGAGTCAGAATGGAATGCTTGTTTTATGTGCGTGCCGACCCACGAACTGCGCGTGTACGGCAAGCACTTCAAGCGTGCTACATGATCGCTGGCAGCCTTGATACTGGATACGATGCTGTCAAGCGCGTTCCATTCAGATTCTGGGACGATATTGTGTAGCGGGTATACTTCTTCGGGCGTCGACGCATTGATGTTATATGCGGGAATGAGACGGGAAGCGTCCGCCTGCTCTTGAGCTTCCTCTGCAGATTCGTGAGTATTTAAGGCTTATCGACACATCGCGACGAAAGACACCTTGAGATGGCAGGTTCTCCGTCCCAAGGTCGATACGGTCTTGCAATGCACCTGCAACGTTCTCCAATGCGCCTACATCGACCTTATTACGCTCATACGCGCGGATATTCGCCTTGGCCTTCTTGGTACCAAATGCTTCGCCGAGAGCATTGCGCGCCGCGATACGCTCGCTGGCACTAGGTGCACTGGATCGAAAGCTTTTTAGAGCTTTGACCTCGCGCGCAACCGTAAATAAGGGTGCGGGTTGCAGGATGATCTTCTTGGCCGACGGATGATAGACAGCTACATGATATCTGCAGAATAGATATGAGATATGAATATGCAGTGAAACATCAAATCCGTACTGGCAGCCAGAGTCGTCCTTACCAACGGAAGCTCCATAAAACTCGACGGTATCATTCTCAGCCGTAATGTGCGAGCGCTGCATCGCGAACTCCTGAGCACGGTCGCTGCGCTGTGGCTGAACGTCAAAGCCAGTACTTCGAGAGGGCTTCACGCTCGGAAACATAACTGTTGTGTGTGATTAAGAGGAGGTGACTGTGTAGATGACACAACGCACCGACGGCAGGACCTGGATGCGATGTCGACGCTCTCATATCCAACTTAACCTCTCCATCCAGAGAGGATGCGCGCTTGCGCTTTTTGCTTGCGTGTAGAGAGTCTGACATGAAGGGTTGTGGCGCAGACACAGTAATACGCGAGATGGTCGTTCGAGCAATCCACCGCCATTGGCCAAATTTGTTGATGGACGCGAGAACGCGGTCACATGAGATGGTCACTAGAGCAAATGCCTAAACCAAGCGTGGACAAATATTGTGGCAATCAAAAGGTGATGTACATCCTACTACCGTCTTCATCGCTTCATACTCAGATAGAATCAGTCGCATATATGCTCTCGTCCTTCAGTAGAGACTGTTCCCAGTACTGGAAGAAGCCTAAGTACTGCGCTGAGGGATCCAAGTACTATGGTCGTTGACGACTCGGAAACGCTCACGTTGCACGTATGTTTGGCCAGACATCTGAATTATAACATGAACTGGAGTAAGGTTCTACCGTCCAGACAACAGAGTTCTTACCTCGCTTTGCAAGCGGCCACTTCGCCCACAAATCGGGGACCACGGAAGCTTCCGACGAAGGGCTGCCACGCTCGCTAATCCTTTTGCAGATCCCGAAGCGTCGATCTTCATCTTAAGCTTGATCCTTTCGGGAAGAAACACGTTTCACTCGCAGGCAGTAAGTATCATGAGGTCATTCGTTCATTTCAGTAACGTATCGTGATTAAGATACCCCAAACAGTAGCTTACAGCGTCAGGCGCTCATAAGCAGCGCACCGACCGAGAGATGTTACATGTCAGAACCATGCGCGTCGTGACGGAAAGCAGTGCGAGAACAAATGAACGTGCAAAGCAAGCGAGAAAGGCAGCCTCAACAGGCGCAGCCTTCCACACCCGGCGGCAGACTATACACAATTGGTGGACTCCCATCCCTACGCCGGACGCGCTGCCCTAATGGCTCGCGCGATAGACCACTCCGCCACTGAGGCCAAGGACCTCGGCGGGGTCGTATGCAATCTAGAACACAAAGAACATCTGATGAGCGAGTTACTCCATCGGAAGTACAGCCGTACGTACAAGATACACGACATTGGGATGCCAGCAAAGGCGGCCCAGATTGCCGAGTGCAGGTGGACTCAGACCCGCAGTACTTTCAGAAGTACTGGTGTGTGCACGATCTGTGCGAGTGCAAGCCATGCCTAGAGGGCAGCTTAGCAACTGGAGATGAAGGAGAGAAAGCGGGGACTTACGTTGTAGTAGAGGTAAGACCGCTTGTCCGCTTCCACATCACGGTACACATAGAAACGTGTCCCGACAAATACCGCGAGAATGCAAAACGCCAACGAGCAAAACACGTTGATTTCGCAAGCAACGGACAGGCCGACCGACCACGCCGTCATCATCGCGAGAATTGCGATACGGCTGAATTCGGGCCAGACGATAGGCAGCGTCTTCCGCCCAAGCATTTTGTCACCAATCTCGTCGCGGAAGTCCTGTGCGTGAATAGTGGTGAAGATTATAAGAGCGTTGCAGCCGAAGGACATGATCGTTCGCGCGTCCAGCATATGCCCTGGCACTGCGCAGAAGAACTTGAGCGAGACAGCGGGGGTTAAAGAGTGAGGGTACGCACAAGCTGACGCGATTGCGATTGCGCCCGCATTGAAGGAGGCGTATCCCCAAGAGTTGCACATGTTGCGGACGACCCAGTGCGAGCCGAGGTCAAACTCGTTGTGCGCGAGGAAAGCAACAGCGAGCGAGAGGCCCTGCCATGGCACACCATACACGACAGACTGGATTAAGCAGACGGGTAGAAGCAGCCAGCGCAGCGCGCGCGCGGCCCCCAGACTGATCTTCCGTGCGGGGATGGGACGCCACGGCTTGTTATTTGCATCCTCCTCCGGATCCATGGTTTGGTTTGACACGCAGAACTGGAGGAGATGTAACCATGTCCACCAAATGGCAGGGACGAGACGTTCAAGCCGGACCTCCGGAGCAGAGAGGAGTGCGAAAAGGGTCTGCACAAGTTATGTTAACATACAGTGACGAGATGTGCCGATGCGTATGTCGCAGGGCGTCGAAAGAAGATGCGTCAAACGCACCACAGGGATGAGGATGGTCTTGAAATCGCTCTTGGTGAAGAGGTAGAGGACCTCGGGAAAGTTGTCGATGGTCTGGGGCAACAGCGTTGCGGAGAGCAGGCGAGGGTTGATGGAGACCGAAGGCAAGAGCCCTGGCGAGGGCAATTGGATCTTGGAAGACATTGGGAAGATCGAGCAAGGGGGAGGGAGTACCCGATCAGCAGGCGGTCCGGCGCCGCTTATAGATGATTTCGTTGTCCAGCACGAAGCCGCAAACCGCCCTAGCTGCGTGCGTGCACAGTTCGATGGGATCTCAAGGCACGCCGAGGGTTATGAACCTCTAGATACAATTCTCCCGGCCGATCCGGAGAAAACTGGAAACCTTGCGATCAAGAAGCCGTGTGATCCCCTTTGATGATGTACGTAGGTTCGGCAGTTAGCATAAGATGACCCGTCTTTAGCATGGCGCGCGCTAAGCACGCCAGAAGCGAGTGAACATCCGTTGGGACGTCAAACATCCCCTTCGCAGGATAGGTAAGAAATGCACCTCCGAACATGTCAAAAGGGACAAGATTACGACAAGAGTCGGATCAGGGTGGATATTCGCGATTTGAGCCTAAAGGGACCTTACTGTGTGCCTTGTGCTTTCACGCGCCGGGGAGCCGTGCCCAGTACGCTTCACCATAAGCCCGGAGACCACGTCGCCAAAGCGTTGGTGCTAGTGTCTTAGGAAACACGTGTGCGCCTATCGGCAACTTGAAGTAAAATCGCTGCGCGATAATCGGTCATCCAAACGCTCCTGGCCCTCACAGTGGTCGCCATTCGTATGTTCAGCATAGCTTGCTATGTGGCAGGGCTGGCAGATATCCTGGTAGCTGAGCATGGCTGTAGCTGTGAAGCATCACAAGGCTTGCGGCTTCTCTGACTTCTTTTCGTGAACGAACACGTCAGCGAGCCAAGATGTAGGTCAGAACCTCTCAAAAACGTACATCGTACGCACGGGCAAGTCGCGCGGCGGACCTGCATCAACGATAACCGTAAGATGTAGCGCCACAAGCATGAGCAATAAGCACACGGGGAACTGGCTGAGGATAGCATGAAGTTGTCGCAGACAATGTGTCTTCCGCCACAGAGTGTACCCCGCAATACAGACTGGACTGGCGAACACAAGTGCGAATAGAACTGTGGTCCAATGTCGGTCTATACCATTGGATGAAATCGTTATCTCACGTAGGTGCGCAGTAATGAGGAGCTTGGGAGTAGACTGCACGTCGTAATTCCGACTCGGTGGGTACTCGGGGTGGCAACGGATTAGAGAGAACGAGAAGGCCGGGGGAATCAAGGACGGGTACACGAGAAGGCCAAGCAAGCCTTCTCGAGCGTCAGCCAGTCGAGGAGAGATGCACGAACACAAGGTGCCTAAGATCTGCCCGGGATATCATGTTACAGGCATGCAGTCCAGAGAATGTCCGTTTAATGCGGCGCACTTGGCAAAAACTCGTTTGCGCAGAGTTCATCGATAGTAAAAGTGTGTCAAGGTGCACCCAGTAGGAGCTCCAGGAGAGGCCAGAAGCTTTTGCGCACCACTGTGAGCGTAATGAGCTGTGTTAGCGTTTGTATGCCGCGATTTCTGTGGAGATGTCCTCGTCGACCACCGTGACCACGGACCAGTTGATTATCGACCGCATGGGACCGGCATAACCAGGAGCCGTCTGGGAACACACTGACGATGCGGTCGTATGGTGTGTGCGGTGCGGGTCGACGGCGCGCGCGATACAGGCTCCAGAAGCGTCCATGACAGCAAACCCGACATCGCCACCGAGTTTCAAGAAGGTAGAAGAACGATGTCATTCGGGATGTTTGCCACTCGGGACATGCGTGAAAGTCAAGATGTGCGCAACAGAAGTCGTCGGTTTTCGTAGAACGGTAGAAGGAGTTGTAAAGAAGCCGGCGGAGGCTGGCCCAAAACAAGGTGTTCGGACAGCTCGGAGCGCTCGCAGGTTCAGCTGACGAACGTGGATGGGACGGAAATGTTCTCCGAAAGCGACGGATAACTTGAAGCCATCTTGACTGCTGGAAAGCTAGAAGAGACTTGATCGATATAATTCGGGGTCCGCGTCGCTTTGTCTCCCAGGTTGAAGTGGGCAATCGAAGCTGTCCCGATTAGGAACAAGGACAAGGTTCAATGCAGTATGCGCGCCAAATTCGGCCTGAACTCTGTTTCTGCGCCATGGCACTGAGCCTGCGCTGGGAGGGGCAAGCGGGGACAAGGGCACTTTGCGGGTCACATCCCGAATCACCATTGTCGAGGGTCATCATGGTGGTCGTCGTAGAGGATGATTGCGGACGCCGAAGCTGGCCGTTGAGTTGCTAGGGAGCACGTGCCTGGGTGTTGGTTTCTTCCTTTTTTGGTGCGCCATGCCTTGTTCCCAGGGAACGGCGAGCTGCGGACTCGATTCCCGACATGCGAGTGTTGTATCCTCAATCTGGCTGTGGTTCATAGGATAGGTACTAAAAATGTAGCTCGAGATGCCCTGCATCTTTCTAGCCGCGTAGTAGGTTGATACGCCACAACGCTATACGAATGATAATGCATCAAAGGGAATGGCATACGCGTGGGCTAAGGATAGGGTGCCTCGAACCCTTAAGGTACTTGGCCAAACCGGTGCTAACCCGAACCTGTACAAAGTGCCCTAGGGTCGAAATCACACGCGTTGTCCATAGCTCTGCGTACTAGCTTCATCAGCGCCCAGCAAGTCCACCATCCAGCCACTGCCTGCGCAATCACCGGGAATCGAGGTCTTTGAGTCTGTAGGATACGGATGACGCACGTCAACGAGCGAGAGTAATCTTCCGATAGTATGTACACTTGTGTTCCTGCGTAGACGCCTACATGAGTCTGAGTGCTGGAAGACTGATCTCGCAGAGCAGAAGTCGCGGGGACAGTTCTTTCGAACGCGGCGTTCTACGAGAAGCAGCGCGAATGTTGAGCGTGTACAGGAGTAATTCAGTGTTTTGACGCGGATAAGGTGTGATAATCGGAGGATACACCAATCGAAGGCCGAGAAGATGCGAGAGTGGATAGCAAGCAAGGGCATAGCGCCGGATTGCACTTCCGTCTTCTTTACCGATGAGCACCTCACCGATGTCGTACAAGGCAAGTCGGCGACACTCGTACGGGCAGAGGCTAGAAGAGATGGAGACAGGGATTGATGTGGAGGTTGGAAGGATGGTGATACACCTGAGCATGAGTAAGAAGCCATTCATTTAGCAGGCATGTTCAGCATCATAGCACACACCCACGGAAAAACGCGTATGTAGGCGCGTTCTCTAGGCCGTCTTTGTTGCACATGAAGCCACAGAATCATGACTATGAAGACGGGATCTGTCAAAGTCCAGAACCGCGACGGAGGAGGTCCGAGATGCAGCATGCAGATCTTCTGTAGCTACAGCCTACAGACGGCGTGTACACGGATTACGAATTCCAGTCTTCTCAGGCGCCTCGCTCGCTGGGTTCGCAGAGAGCGACGCAATGTGTAGCATGTTGCTGTAGTACCGTGTCCGACAACACGAAACGGCTCGTGGATCGTTTCACGCTCAAACAGGCTCAAACCTGCCATTGGCCCTGGTCCGTTATCGAGAGTGCATTACGCGCGTAGGATAGCAGAATGACCGGGCCGAATAGGATCTTCCTCCGTGTAAGTATCAAACACGAGGCGAGCGATACAGCGCCGTGAAATTCCAAACAGAAAGCGTTGCAGTGGGGGATATCGAGGCTTGAGAGAACGGGCGCCGACCAGTTGTCCTCAAAGAGTTACTGGTAGATGGAGTTTCCATGTAAGTCGTCGTTGAAGCTAACGATAGATCGAGCGTGATCCTTTCAAGATCGGTACTCAGCACAACGGCGAAGGGCACTGCCGGCCACGAGGCTGGTATATGGAGATACTTTGACGTGCTAGCCAGTTTCAGTCAGCGAGCCCGAGGATTGTCGGTCCCGCAAGTATTATCAACGGCTTCTCGGAGTACTCCAATGTGACAGAAGCCGAAAGATAAGCGTCGATGGCGAAAGATCTTGCTCGGCGCCTGCAGTCCAACAGCGGAATCCATCCACCACTTCTGGCTTGTACGGAACCTAGGTACCACTAGTGAGTAGAGCGAGGCAGGACCTATTAGCCAGTCGGCCCGTCTTGCACCACGGTCAGCTAGTCGACACGTTTTTTTAAAGTTAAATATATCCCTCGGAGCTGACACCGTTAGCAGGCACTCAAACAGACCCATAGTCAAACGTGCCTGCAGTGTTTGTTCTCCTTGAGTGATCCGAGACATCAGAGGTACGTGCCAGAAAGAGCCCTGAAGATGTCTGGCACGACAGGACGAGGGCGGGGGATGTATCGGACTACGACGGCCATGGCGGCCGCGGCGGCAGCTCGTACCTTACACGAGGCCGACACTGTGCCCGACATCATGAAGGGCGGAACGGAGCTCATCGCAGGGAGCAAGGGCCAGCTCGCAAGAGAAGATTTTGGGGGATCCCGAGACGGATGAGTGCGCCTCGTGTACGGGAGCGGCCGTAAGGCGAGACCACCAGCTCGACGTCAGTTCTTGTCGGTCGGCACGAGTTAACGGCGAGACCTCGTATATCTTGCAGCAATAACAGCGTTCATGCAGACGGTCATTGTGTTGTCTCTCACGGCACGACGAATTGGCGAAGCAGTAGGGAAGACGATCGGGCCAGTAAATTGGCAGACTCCGCCATCGCCGACGCCACATCTGGCATACTTCTTCGCAGCCGAGTCGCTTAATGGACGTGAGAGAGGGTACGTGGACGAGCCATTCTTCTTGAGCTGAATAGCTTTACGAGGAGGTGTAGGGGTCCTGAACGGTGGTCATGGTCGTTGGCCAAGCAGCGCCGTCATGGTGGCACGATGCAGAGAACAAAAGCGCTTGCGAGTGACTCGGCGGTCCGGTGAATCCGAGAACGTGCACACGGCGACTCGCGTCAAGCTTTCCTTCTTGCCACCATCTGCACCGTTCGGCTGGATGACGATGTCTACACGTACAGGTGGTGGTTGACTCTGTGTATAGCTTTGGGCGTGAAGCTTGGGCCGCGCCTTCTGCTCTGGCTTCGCGAGCTTCTGTGCAACGCAGGCCTACTACACTGGGCACATAGGTTGCAGAAGGTGCACACATCCGCGGTGATATACGTTGATATACACCATCTCGTGTATCATATGCATCAACACTTTGCAACGTGGTGCACGCTGGTCCTCGGCCTCGCCGTAAACCGGCCGGTTGTCAATCCCATTCATCTGCGGGGTCGGCTCTGTACCTCTTAGGTTGCAAAGTCCCTGGTCCTCGTGAATAATTATTATCGCATTCTCGTCGTTGTATTTTGCGTTTGGTCCCAGCGTTGTCTGCAAAGATTCCCATATCGCCCAACCGAAGCTCGAAGTCTTGAGTTTTGATTGTAGACACGGACAACTCAAGCGGGACAGATTCTGTGTTCATCCTGCTACTGTATGCATCTCGCCAATCCGCGGACTCGTGGAATTTGTTGGCGATATGTCGATTAGGCAGAAGCGACCTCATTCTTTCCGGCAATCTTGTATCTACACCATCAAACTCGTCAGTAATGAACCGTTTCGGGTGTTCGCTTGCAGGAGAGCCTCGCTGATTACACGTGTATATTTCAGACTCAGCCCGGAAGCGACGCAACACGCGGCTCACACATGCATAGCCAACAAATATCTCGGTCATAGCCGCCATACCAGGTCGGCTGCTCCAGATGGGCTGACGTCTGGTGCTTTCTACATCTCTCTCTTTGAAAACATTCATCCGCATCTTGATTACAACCGCAACTTTTGCAAACATCATGACGGCCGGCTAGGCTTGCTAGGAGTTTATGAGATCTGATCCAGGTCCCGTGCGTCCGTTTCTCTTTGGAGTCTCGCCAGTAATAGTCTATACTGACTTTGCAAATACAGCCCGTATGGTAGAGGGCGCCTACGGCGGCTGTGCTCCTAGGCAAAGGGGGCCTAGGCGGCATAGGCTACCAACCCGTACGCCTTCGCATTCCAGTTTTCTATCCTCACAAGTATCAACAATCGTCCAGATCGTACTCGATATGCGCATCAAGACAAGGCTGCACCTACGGAGTAATGCGTACAGAGAAGGCAACACTTGCTCATCGACATGATCACCTTGCGTTGCGACAAACGCTCTAGATTCACTTTGAGCCATACGCGCGGTACTGCTCATTTGCAACTCGGGTTGCCAGCGGTTTTCGGACTCGCACGCATTGCATCCCTCGTCGTCATTCTTGCCATAGGTATCTCTGCATGCCCGGTGAGTCTTCGGCTGTCGCGACATCACTCATGACTGTAACCCGAGTCTGATTACGCTACAGCTTGACTCTACCTGCTGCGTTTCATTTGCGCCCTAACGCGACGACGCTATTACGCATAATGTTGTGATAGCGATCCCAGATGAACTTTTCGGAGCTGGACTCACCATCGGCTGAGCCAAGGATGTCACTATGCCGCCTACAATCTTTCAATACATCGTGCTCGAGGTTCTTTACTGTGTCGAGCACTGTCGAAAATGTCACGTTGCCATCCACGCTCCAAGTCCGTCGGGTTCCGCCAGCTGGTCTTGCGGCACGCCTGCCTTGGATCTTCTGCCCCGGAATTCAAGATGCTCGGTCGCCTGTTCCTTCCGCCATCCCATGTCCTACGCCCTGCAACTCGGCATTGCGCATTCCCAATGCAGTAATCCTACGCGTGCGCTGACCGCGCACGGATCAGCCTACTTGTTTGCACCATAGATAACTGCTGAGGTGTGGCGATGACGCGCAGCCTTTCCGCATCATCAACTTCGAGCTAGCCAGCTCGTCCAGTTTGATCGTCTGGCGCAGCTTGATCCACATACCGATGATCTAGACACTCAATGGCTGTCGGATCGCTACGTTAGAGCTAACCAGCACTTAGCTAGCCCTGACCTCCATTCAACGATCGCCACTAGCTCGCGAACTTCCGGGCTCTCATCGCCACCTCCGATAGTGGTCAAAGCTCGCCGCCCTTGCTTAGATGCTCTTTCGCCTCAGCGCGCCCTTCACATCGCGGTGACGCGGTCGCACGGCCTCCGCGTAGGCCATATTGAGTTTACGCAACGACGTCCGGCGTCTCCGCATCCGGTCTTCTGCACCTGCTGATAGGACTGGCATGCACAGTCATTGGACCAGTGGTCGAGGGTGGTACCCTTTGTCGAAGACGCTCACTACTGAGCGCCGATCTCCGGATAGACTGAACGACGCCCATGTACGTTATCGGTGGCTGCTGGTGAGAACGTACATACAGCAGGTTCCACCTTGCAATCAATGGGAAAGGCGGGCTTGTAAGCCCTGTTTGTATGCGCTTCGTCGATCTTTTCTGAGCGTTAAGTCCGTGATGGTTGTACCATGACTGTATGCGAATGTCGAATCTACGAACTCAATGGGTTCATGCCCTGGGCACGGCAATTTGTCCGTCTCGTAAGTTGCTTATGCTTCGGATAGCGGCGCGAATGAGTACTAATAGATTTCAATGAAGATATCCACGTCGCGCCGTCGCTATGCGTCTGTCGATGTCCGATTCGTGGGTAGATATGGATGTCATCCCTGCCATGATTGCGTGAAAGAACGAGCGACGATGCCACACATTGGCATGCCTCGATGTGGGAGCGTTCTGAGTGCACTTTGATGTCAACGCACAAGTACATTGTCACACAGGTCTCTGCTCTCCCAGTCCTGCATACAACCTGATCCGTCCGAGTCTGTCACTGCCAGTGCTCTCACACACTTGGGTTTCCGGCGGTCATTATTGCGTCCATACAGCCAGTTCTGACTGGATGAATGTGCATTACTCGTGCTCTGCGCTGTCTGTATGCACTTCGCCGCTTGCTTCGAGTTACTGGACAGAAGGCTGCTTTCGTTTGACGGTATCGGCGGACATTGACGCGCTTGCTGGAGTCTGTTGGCGGACATCTCTGAGAATGCAAGTACGGCAGGCTTCACCTTGAGTTGACGAAGAAGATGGAGACGTCGACTCTTTGAACTCGCGGGTACAGCGCAACCCTTCCTCTCAAGAACTGTTGTACTTTGAAAGATCGTGGCAATGGTCCCTTCGCTTGTACCTACCGTGAAGGCCGCAAGCACACGCCTCGTCGCCGGCGGACGTTCACTGAACGCATAAGATGGCAACGCCGGACGTGACAGGCCTCGCCGATCTTTGTTGCCTGTTCGTTGCGCTCTTTAGACGACGATAGCCCCACGCAGGTGTTGAAACCGAGGACAGTCGTCGATCCCCGACGCGTCAGGACTCTGATGTGGGTGTATGTGGAACGAGCGCTCAAGCGCTCGCATCTACACGGCGATCTATCGTCTCGTAAGTGAATACAGAGTAGTGCACACGGAGCTCTGTGTGTACGTGCCGTCATCTGTGAGCTGATGCGGCGACGGTCGGTGCCGGATATACGGCGATTCCTGTCGTTGAGTGACAACGAGTGTACTTAGCCGCTAGCGCACTGGAAGCTGCCAGGGCGCGATATATGTCTAAGCAAAAGCAAGTACTCACCAGCAGCCTTCAAGATAGTCCCAACCGTCGAAAGTCCGATATCGGTCCTTGGAGTGTCCATGATGCATAATGCGGCATGCAAAAGCAAAAAAAAAACCATGTGTACCCAAGCCATTAGCAGCACTTGGTTTCGATCCAAGGACCTCGGGGTTATGAGCCCCGCGCGCTATACCAGCTGCGCCATGCTGCTGTTTATCAGTGCTAGATTCTACACATAGGATCAGACCACCACTTGCATCCTCCCAAACAGCTCACCTCATCTACCTTCAACATGAACTTGCCCGCTCGTATAAATGCACAGCTCGCTCCCAATAAGCACGCGTCAGGCTCCGTACTGTCACCGGTAGCGCCCACAGAGACAGGCCATTATGGGCGTCAGAAACACGATCGAGCAATTGCAACTGACTGATGCGCCCGGAGGTTCCTGTTGGTGGCATGGCACAGCCCGCGGCGGCAGCGGCGTTGCCAACGGGGAGAAGTTAAAGTAGGGCGCTGTGCACTTTTTAATTTACGTTCATATACTCCAGGAGGCCCGTTCTGTCCTCTGCACGTTCCTACCATGCCCACTATTGAAGTCGCGCAGGCCACGCGCCGTAGGTACGTGCATCGTGCTGGCGTCGTTGCTAGAACAGCCAGATTTTGATGCGTCCCGTTCTTTGTTCGGTCCGTCGAAAAGTCACACGCCTAAGCTTCGCCTTCGACCTCTTCCTGCTGCTCCTACTTCACCTTCCGAGGCTACACCCTCGCCGCTCGTTTTCAGCTCACCGACGTCATTCACGACTATGAGCGTCACATCTTCACCCATCGACAGGGTGTTGAAACCGCAACGCTCGAACTTGTCGATCTCACTTATTCAACAGCAAGCTGGCATTTCTGCCGATCGCTCTTTGACACCGCCTATACATCCTCATTCACCACCTGCACCTCGCAGTGCTACGGGCGGGTACTTTGCTACACCACCGAGCGGCCCGACTCCACCGCCTGGAGGAAAAGGCGCCCCGCACTCGCGTGGGTTGCCGCGTGTGCCGAGCTCGCGACGTGCGCCGAGCGAGGCAGGGAGCGACGCTTTGAGGAGAGGATCGGGAAATCATGCGAGTAACGCGTCGATGAGTCAGCGCGATGCTGGGAGTAGTACCGCCGGCTCTCCAAGTCAGAGCACTGCGACGCTCGTCTCTACGTCCGCGACCACGCCACATACCGGACACACTGGCTCGCCTCACGTGCCGGCTAAGATGCCCAAGGGTGAGCGGGACAAGGACGGTAGAGATGGGAACGGGAATAATAATGGGAACGGGAGGGAGAGGGAGAGGATTCGGCATACGCCGCATCTACCGCATGCGAAGGATGCGCCGTCTGCGCCTGCTGCTGCGATGTATTGGAGTCGGGCGCCAGTGTGGGGTACATTGCCTACGCATGCGATGAGGGCGCACAGTGTGACACTTGTGGATAATATCGCGTGGTTGTTCGGAGGATGTGATGAGAAGGGCTGTTGGAAGGACGTCTGGTGCTTCAATACCGGTACGCGTTTGTTTCAGTTGATTATTTCCGAAAAAGCGGGAGTGCTAACGAGTGTATTATGTGTAGAGACGATGCAGTGGACACACCCGGAATGTCAGGGTTCATTACCGCCACCATGTCGCGCACACACCGCCACGCTCGTCGACAACCGTCGACTCGTAATATTTGGCGGCGGTGAAGGACCAGTCTACTACAACTCCGTCTACGTCCTCGATCTTCCTTCGCGCCGATGGTCCGCACCCCAACCCGTATCCGGCACAAACATCCCGCCTCCACGCCGCGCACATACTGCCGTGCACTACAAAGGCCGTATATGGGTATTCGGCGGTGGGAACGGTATGACGGCTTTGAACGACGTTTGGGCGTTGGATTTGAATGCACAAGGGGAGGCGGTTTGGGAGGAGATTAAGACGAGTAGAAGGAGGCCGAGTCCGAGGGGATATCATACGGCAAATCTTATTGGGAACGTTATGGTCGTCGTTGGAGGGAGCGATGGGAGGGACTGTTTTTCGGACGTGTGGGCTCTTGATCTTGGTCAGTATATCTCTTCCTTATCCACGTTCTTCCTGCTTCCCCTTTCATCGTCATCGTCCCCTTGAGATCTCGGTCATACGTTTTCATATTTACGGCATACTAACTCGCTTTTGCGTGTACAGACACGGCTACATGGACACAGATCAAGCCGGACGCCCAACACCGTCGTCTCTCGCATGCTTCAACCCAAGTCGGGAGTTACCTCTTCATAACCGGCGGACACGATGGGACCGAATACCTCAGTGATCTCTTGCTCTTCAACCTCGGTAAGGCCGATCCTCTCTACTCTACCTCCAGTACACTCACATCATTCTTTTTTCAGTCTCTCTACAATTTGAATCTCGGCCTATTGCAGGCCGTGCACCCGCCTCGAGAGGGTATCACGCCAGTATACTCGCCGACAGCCGCCTCTTTGTCTTTGGAGGGTTCAGTGGACACGATGTGTTTGACGATGTGCATGTGTTGGATCTGGCGGCTGCTGCGTATCTCCCGCAGGTTACGAGCTTTAGGGTTGAGGTGTAATGGGCGGTGTGGATGGGTTAGGGAGTCGGGAGGCCGGCTAAGACGCATTTGTCAAGGTGCCGGTGAAGGAGCGTTCAGCCGAAGTCCTACTTGTGGATCGTGTTTTGTACTTGCTCGTCCGAGAGCTCATTGTAGCTCAGTATAATCGCATATGTATTACCACTGATACTCCAAAACGCTCGTGCCTATGAAAGCTCTAGTCATGGGCTCACAATCACCAAGTGATCAACGTTCAGCCATCGCAGTTTATCTAGGTCTATACACAGGTCTGGTTCGCCATATGAGCGGCAGAAATAGTGGATGCATATAGAGTGGTGAAAGACACAGCAGCATGGCGCAGCTGGTATAGCGCGCGGGGCTCATAACCCCGAGGTCCTTGGATCGAAACCAAGTGCTGCTATACAAATCTTCCGAGTGCTCTTTTTGACACGCTTGTGTTGCAACGGGCAAGAGACTACTAATCACCTATTCACCTATTCACTGGAAAAAGGACGATGTGTGGACCTGGCTCTTTGCACGGTGTTATCCGAATTCTCTTTGTTTTAGAACTTAACCTCGGTCACGCATGGGACTGTCAGATAACAAGCTGCATGCGCCACCATGTTCAGCTCGTACTCTCATTATGCTGTACAGTGCATGCCCGAGTGAACGAGAGCGCCGTGGCACAGGACCCATCGTCGTAATCCCCGTACACCGGGACATCCAACAGACCTCCGCAGCGAACTCTGCGCATTTATCACCCTAGCGCAACATCCCAACATCCACTATCAAGTCGTCCGCTGCCATCATCATCAACCTCCGGCGCCGCCTGCGAGCGCGCACACCATACGAGGATACATTGCGTTGGTATCTGTACTCGCTTGGATCATAGTGCGCCCATGCGCGCCCCGACGAGAGCGGGCTCGGGTAGCCGGATGGGGTAGGTGTCCGTAGACCATCTTGCAACGCCGCCCACGAAGTTGTACGTCGCCAGCGCGCCTTCTTTTGCTGGGAGTACGTATCATACGACGGTCGTTATGGTCGGAGGCACTCAATTTGAGCCCAATTGTGCTTTATTGGCGCAGCTCTTACAGCTTACAGGCTCTTACGATGGGGACGACGACGACGTGGTTGTCGACGTCGCTTGCAGCCCGCCGTCACCCGTATCTTTGCCCAATCTTGCCTTATGCGGCTCCGCGAGCGTACGGGACCGACAAGTGGCGGGACCGAAGGGCTCCGGCGCGGCCCCGCACACCGCGCGAGCACTTCTTTCCTACCGTCATCGCGCAGATCATTTACTCTTCCTTTTTCTACACCAACGTACTCTTTACTGTACAATGTTGGGCCACAGTATATTCGGATGGAGTGTACAGAAGCAGAGATTACCAGATATTACCTCACCGACGCTTTGCTTCTGGATCTGAACCTTGCCCTACCTTGACCCCGCTGACGACGACAACGATCTCTACTCAAGAAGGCAACAACGCAGTTTCTTCTTGATGCCAATCAAGTTTACCAGCTTCGCAGTGCATGCCGTTACCCGTATTTCTGCCAAGTGATAACCATGTGCGCCGGCAACTTGAATTCGTACAGCCGGTGAATTCGGTGACTACTGCGTAGTGCGCAGATATTGCGCAACGTCATGCGTGTATCGACTGTTACCGGCGGCATCTCTTGAGGCCATCTTACCTCATCTACGGATTCCGTTCGCCGCCTTGAACAAATGTGCGAGTCGACTTCGCCGTCTGCCATCTGTACATGCACTTCGGTAGTCTCTCCGCCGCAGAGTCTACGCCGACATATCTTTCGAACCCTCTTCTGATTACGGATCGCGTAACCTGGATGGGATTGGGCTTGGAGTCAACGATATAGGACTGTATGCTAATACATCTGCATCTGGAGGCGGTGTAGGCGTACTGTATGGCGATGGCTAGTCATGAGTGCGGTCTATGGCCTGGCATCACTTCGTCGGAGATGTGGCTAGTCCTTGTATTCTAACGACGAGTGTGTCGTGTGCGCATTCAGGCCGCCGTGGGTTGGTTGTTAGCTTACAGTCAGCGGAGAGGTGGTCCAGGCGGCGGCCGTAATGCACTCGCTCTGGAGCTAGTAAGTACACAGACGCTGTGGCACATGCTCTGCTCTGCTCGACGCTCACTGGCTGTCTCAGGTATTAGGGCTGTACTTAGCTGGATATTCAGCACGAAGGTCGGCCTTCCTATGCTTCCTCAGGTGCTCTGATGCGTATACTCTCGTGAGCGACCGGACGCCCCTGCATCGGCGCGCGACGCGCAGCGAACGTTATCACCGTATCGACTCCGCGGCCACAGATCGTCGTATGCCCGGTTCTACTTGTGGTGTTCCCGCGCCCTGTGCACGTCCTCCTCCCTCACGGCATCGCAACTTGTGGGACGTACGGCAGGGTTTTCTATCTTGCATATCTTACACGTACAGCGCTCTCCAACATACCCACACTGGCCGATCTATGACGAGATGGCAGCGTCGATCCTTGAGCGCGAGGGTTTCATGTCGATCCTTTCGACGTGGAAAGGCTTGGTAGACGTGGAGTCGGCGGCTCGAGTGAGGTGGCTTGCGGTAATGGCTCCTGTGGATAGGTGGGCAACACCGAATGCTCCGGCGGTGGTCGGGATATAGGCTGGCGGTAAATGGAGTTGTACGACTTGCTGCGAATATCATGCAATGCGTGTATCAGCTCAGCAGCAGCATTGAAGTGCTGCTCGGCGGACCGAGTCGGTCTGTATATACGATTGATACCACCAAGAGGCTGTGTATTGACTTTTGAATCAGAAGTGTTCTCTACACGTTGATATTCTCTTTGAACTGCAGTTGGGTCTGTAAGTCCGGCTGATGCATCTGAATCCGAGGCGTTAAGCTACGCGAATGTCAGTGGGTACTAAGCCCTAAGAAGGATGGCCTCTGCCAGTTACGTGACCGTGTCGGCCTTGATGGGTGAGTGGACCGTGACAAGTCGCGTGGTGGGCACAACATTCAAAAGTCTTTGACTGTATAACCACCTGGACCTCTAAAGATACAATAAGGTGCAAAGAAGGTGGGCCGATTAGAAGGTCCAACGCAACACAAGAGGTTTAGCTCCAGTCAGGATGCATTCACATTGGACAGGAGATGGCTGTCAGACAGCTTCAAGTTCATCAGAATTTAGACCGTAAGGTAAAGAAGAGTGACTTCCGGCCATGGTTGAAGACACGTCGCAGAGAGAGTTTGTGACTTCGAGTCTACGAGTCAGTGTGTGGCAATCGTTCTTACAAACATTTACAATCCATGAGTCGATGCTGCGCGAATAGATGCTCCCAGTTTTATTTGATTTTGTTTGCCTCGCAGTGACTCTCAAGCGCGACGCGCGTCGCATGCCTTTCGAACGTACCACCACCATCCCCGGCTCAGTCTCGGTCACGTCACTGGCAGTAGCGAAAGCCTTTTCTCTGACGAGGCAACAGAGTTGTCATCGATGCGAGATCTAAAAGTATCACACCGACGATGTGTATACAGGATGCTTGGCTTACAGGACCGGGAGTATTTGCTGACCAGTCGGAACAACCCGGGGAGAAATCGTCCATTGTTCATAGAGACGGGCTCTGGACACCTGCTTGTAGAAACTGGATTCTGTGGCATTGCTATTTCACGCCTTCCTTTGCCGCAGATCGGAGATGTCGCTTGGCTCAGCGCTGAGATGTGCCTTTTGTCTATGCCGACTTTGGAGAGGCGAGGGACGTTCTGGCGCTTGGCAACAGGGCCGCTCAGGCATTGAAAGCCTACAACCATTGTACCAAAATGACAGGTACACGCTTCTATGCGTTATACCACCGGAATTTGTGTGCGCGCCACCCCATTGGTATGACTCGGAAGCTTAATCAGGTTGCGCCCTCTGCGCCCTCAACCACATAACATATTTCTTGATGTGGACTCGTAGAATCCAGTATATAAGCAACTGTCGAGTGTCTCAGCTCTACCGGGACTCGTACAGTTCGTCTCTCTCTCCTCACCTCACTGTGGACGCCATGCCTTCCGGCCGCGGGCCTTCAAAGAAGCAGCTAGCGCTTCAACGCGAGCTGGAGAATGCGCTACCTCCATCACCACATAATGCCCTGGTAGCGCCATATCCTGGACTACCTGTCGCACCCAGATTCATCACGGACAATGAAGAGCCTTGGGTGCCATTCTCGAAGGACTACTTCGCTCTCTTCTTCAAAGAAACATCGGGCACCTTCCAACCGCGACTTACCAATCATGCCATATTTCTCATGTTTGAGGAGCAAAACCTCAGCGGAAAGGGGTCAGCTAGTGGCGGTTGGAAGCAATTGGTTGCGGACGCGGAGGACGGTGATCAGGTCGCGAGGGATAAGGTGCTTTGGCTTGATAACGTGGTGTGGGCACAGAAGCGGTCTTTCAGTATTCACTACCCTCTCTACAAAAAATCTGCGCCGCTGCGGAACACTGAGCCTGGCTCTCCGTCTGGCGCGTCTACGTCTTCCGGCGATGCGATCTCAACATCTGATTCTAGTCGTACGAGGGGTCTTGGGACCACCGTCGAGGGTACAGTGAGCGAGGACGTCAGTCATCTTGTGTCACATATGTCTCACCTGTCAAAGCAGAACTCGGACGCACAGTCGCCCTCAGGCACCATGGCGTTTGCGGCACACGGATCTGTCCCAGTTCCGTCTAGTCGCGGGATCCCCCAGGAGCAGCATCAGCTAGCTTTGGAGAGCTCCGAGATACCGCGCTTCGGTGTCTGGTTCAGTGTACGTAGTCAATTTCAACGTCCTGCTCTTGCCCAGCTAAACCTCTCGTCTACAGGACGATACCGGTATCTTACCTCTGTTTCGCGGAGATGACGTGTACGCCACCTCACAAAGTTCCGCTTCTGAACCTGCGCCGACCCTGGGTACTCCTTCGGACCAGCAGGTGAGCATTCATGATCACTTTTCTTGTATGCCCAGGCTCTTATCTTCCATGCAGATCTCGGAAATCCATCCTGCGTCCTCTCAAACATCCCATTTGCTCCTTATCGAAGGGAATCGCTCCCCGAAAGAGCCTACTTCTCCCGCTATGCGCCTGCTCACGGCGTTGGACGTCGTGCTCCATGACGTCGGCGAGGCGCCCGCTGCGGAACACTTCCTCACTTTATCTCAAGACGCGCTTGACTTTGGAGCTGGTGACGAGGCCGCCCTCAATATGTTCTTCCATGTGTTACCTGGTATCCGCGTTAGCGTGGCTGATCTCGAGCTTCGTGTCATCGGCGAGCTCGCGCAGGTCGTTATCACTGCGATCGAACGTGGCGACTACGAGCATAGTCCCTGGGACATCGTCCAGACATTCTTCGATCGTGTCAGGAATGCCGTGTCGGCGCATGTTCGGGTAGCGTCTGAATATCCGGCCGGGTTGCGTTCGAGGAAGCGTGCGCTGGATGTAGAGGACGATGCAGATGTCGGTGGCGAGTACTATGACATGGCTGGCAGTCTGCAGGCGTACAAACGTAAACGCCTAAAGCCTCTGGCGATTCGGAACGTCGCGCTCCTTACGGATTCTGGCGTGCAGTTTGACAGCACTCTATCGGGAACGGAACTTTCGGACACGCGATTGCCGTGGTAGATCCCCCTAGCTTCTGGATTCCAGTTATCATTGACCTATGCATCTGCTCACTACTTTACGCGTCTATTTCTCACCATGCTCTCTCACCTTCTATGCTACGTTCATCTCTCACCCCTCCGAGTCCAACCTCTATCCAATCACCTCACCCTGTAGCATTAAGTAGGTATGTATATTCCAGAAGATCACGCCTCATATCATCGTACCGGCATGCTCTTGTATCATTGCTTGTGCTTCTCTACAAAATGGATCGCATAGTGACGTCTAGAGTGAACGAATCCAACGACGCAAAGCTTTTTACGCGCATATGCGTCTCGAGATTATTTGGCTTTGTTTGCGTCGCAGTAGAGTGCGCCTCGAGCGCGACGCGCGCCTTTTGAATGGGCCACCAACATCGCCGGCTCGCTCTCGGTCAATGCCGTGAGTTTCACCCTTCGTATTTGACCCGTCTACCTCTTGGTCGCATGCGTTTTTGCGCCCGCAAATTTTGCTTGGATGGTGTATGGCTGCCGCGAGCGTAGTTTCGCAGCCTTCGGTAGCCCAGCGGTAGAGCGCGAGATCATACATGGTGTGCGCGAAAATATGTTTCATCTCGAAACGCTGGTTCGAGTCCAGCCTGAAGGATGGTTGTTCATGTCTAAGTTTTGCTGGAGGTGCGAACGACAGCCGAGTATATGATGCGCCAGATGCGTGTTTGGCTTGCGCTGTGAACACTGCGAAGAGTTGTGTCCAGAGGTGGTACCAGAACATCGGCTCTATACTCCTCTGGGACAACTTCCTGAAGATGTACGTGTACTACCCTGGAACCCTCCAATGGCTCACCGGACGAGCGCGAGACACGGCGTTAATGCTTGGCAGGCCGTATGCATGCGAACGTCACCACGTCTCGAGAGCGCTGGTTCGACTCCAGCTTGGAGAATGTCTCTTTGAAACCTTGTGTTTTTCTCTCTCGTTCGATCCATGTATGGACGGACTCGGAAGACGTCGATAGAAACTACCCCGGAGGAGGTCTTCGATCCCGGCCACTTGAAGCTTTCCGCACAGGTGCGCGAAAAGTTTCAATGCGCTTGGGAGACATAGGTTTAGAACATGTGCATGTATGTATTGCATTGTAGAAGGTTGGCTGTCAGCCTCCGGTAGCTCAGCGGCAGAGCGCAAGATACATATTGGTCAACGTAGAAGTTTCATCTTGAGACGCTGGTTCGAGTCCAGCTCGGAGGATAAGGATTGTGATCGTCCGCACAAAAGTTTTGTGTAGTTATGATCTCATGCAAGGGCGGCGGTCGATGCGCGGTGACACTTGTCGGACTGGTGGTCGTTATCGGTTGCGCGCCACGGATTGAATTAAACGGGCGGTGCCAAGCCAGGTCACTCCACCACCTCCTACAAGTTCACACATCAAATCGACGTGAGCCACAAGATGCGAGCTTGAGTATATCCTTGAGCGGTGAAGCTTCAGCAGCAGAGTGAAAGTAGGTAGAATTCGGGATCGGCGAAGAGTTGAGGCAGGTTGGTCGTCTGTCAGATGCCAGGCCTGTGAGCAGACATCCTTGCATAGCCGTCATAGTGATCTCTAATCTTGCGGCTGGTAATGCTATCACGAAAACGAGAGGTGGTGGTGGGAGGCAAGACGCGCCGAACCGCAACGCGGGGTTAACGTTGCGGCCTGTTGCGGCGCGAGGTGTGGCTAAAACCCCTATCTCGCACGTGTGAGCGCGCGCAAGTTTTCCGACGCGTCCCAATATTCGCGTCTTGACCTCGACGTTTCGATGAGCAGCAGTCTCGCTGCCCAGCTCTTACAGGGCGCGTCTCTAAACAGCGCCCAACTCCTCGAGCGCGGCGCCAAACGGAAGCCGACCGAGTCCTACCTCTTCTCCGGCCGCGACGCGAACCAGCACGACCTCGAATCCCTCCACGCACTCGCCTCCAGCGCGTTCACCCAGCTCAAGGCGCTGAACCCTAGCCTGAGCGTATACGAAGATGGATTGCTCTCTGACAGGTCGAGGTTGATCGATAGGACGTTACTGGGTGCGGAGGACAGGGAAGAGCTAGACGGGCAGTTGAGAGGGCTGTTGGCCCGACTGGGGAGACATCTGATGGAGGTGCCGACAGGGAGAGTGCTCGAGTGGCTGGTCAGGCGCTTCAGAGTGCACGAATTCAACGTAAAAGACGTCCTCGCCCTCTTCCTGCCCTACCACGACTCGCCCCATTTCACAAAGATGGCTTCAATCTTGCACGTGCAGTCTACTCCCACTTGGTCTTTTCTCTCGGCGCACGGTCAGGCAAATGTACCTTTGAGGCGAGGAACTTTGGTCGAGCAGATGCGAAGGAATGGTGATGTCACCAGATTTGTGGCTGGGTTACTGCCAAAGGCATTGGCGGGCGGGTACGCGCACAGGACCGTCGTGGCCTTCCATACCGGCGTGCTGCTGGAATATATCGAGGGCAGCAAGACCATGGATTCTAACACCACTGCTGTCATCTTGCCGCCTATCGTGGACTCTATCAAGGCTGTGGGCGCTGCGAGCAAGGATACCCTCAGCACTGGCCTAGCCAAGGACGTCGTCGTAAGTCTTCAAATTTATGTTCATGTACTATCTCAGGCTAATTATTTCTGCAGCTATCGAGCTACCTCCTCCTATCGTCCTTCTCCTCAAAATCTCATCTCACGCCTCAAGCCATATCCGCCCTCCTCACCTCCCTCGCATCCGGCGCCTCAAAAGTGACATCCCAACAATTCGTCGCGGCCTTACTCTCCGTAATCGTCCCGCAGGACATCCAACCTGCACTCCCCCAAGTTGTACTCAGGAAGCTTATGGACCTCGAAGATGCCCCGGCAGTGTTGGTTCAGATACTAGGTTATGCCAACTCTGAGAAGCTCTTGTTACCACTTTCGACGTATCTTGTCTCTGCGCAAACGGACGAACGGTGCCATACGATTCTCAAGGCGATCCTGTCTGCGCCGGATGTACCCCAGACGATTGTGGTGCATATAGCTGGTTTGCTTCTACGAGCGGCAGTAGACGGTGGCGGAAGCTTGGATTTGTTGAAGGATATCAGGTTGAGACATGGCGACGCGCTTGATATTGCCGCAAAGGAGATTGAGGATCAAAAGGAGGAGGTTCAGGCAGTACTGCTATCGCTCGCGCAGGTAAAACATCGTCTTATAATCCCTGATGATACTTTGAATACTCACTCGTATATATCAGAATAACGGCGACACGGACGCCACCCTCGCGTCCATGGACACGCAAGACACAGTCCGCGCAGCTGCTATAACCGACATCTACAAGCGCCTAGATAAATCCAACGCCGAAGAACGCGTACGTTCGCCTTCCTCACAACGAATCAATCAACACACAACTCAATTGACTGGTGCCTCTTTTATTATAGCCCGCACTGCACACAGCTCTTCTATCCCGCCTTACAGACTCCTCACTCGAAGTTGTTCGCGCACTCTACGCTTCACCTAGCCAACTTGCTCCGATCGCTCTGTCCGATCTATCGGCGTACATTTCTACGCTGTCAGAGCTTCTTCCGAGCGTAGAGCCTGAAGCACTGAAACTCCACCTCGACTTTTTGCTTTCGCACGTCGGACCGAAATGCGACGAGAAAGCATCTCAAGAGATCTTCGGTCGGCTACTCTTCCCACTCCTACTCTACAGCCGCGACAGACGTACGGCCGATATCGCATGGGACGCCATTTCCTCCGCATTCGAATCTTCGTCTGGAGCTGGATCTGGACTCCTAGCGCACGCGATGTTAAGCGGATGTATCGAGGTGCTCGAAGAAGTCAAGGCGCCGTTGTTTGCTAGGGGGAAGAAGAAGAAGAGTAAACCGTTGGAGAAGGGTGAGGTTGCGAGCATGGGCGCCGTGGATCTGGCCGTTGCGAGTCGGATGGCCGGTACGTTTCTTTCTTTGCTTCTTGCGTGTTCGGAGAGAGCGCTTATGTCGAGGATGGTGGTCAACAGATAACCTGATGCTGCTTAACGACCCCGAATCGCATCTGAGCTTCGTCCTCACGATGCTCACCTCGTCAAACCCACACGCCCGCGCACTTGCATCTCTCATTCTCCGAGCATACATTGGTCGTCTTTCAGGACCCTCTCAGATCTCGACCGCTCAACGAACAGTCGACGCTCTCGGTCTTGGTCTCAGCCTCGCGGCGTTAGATGAGTTCGCGGACGTCAACGCTATGTTGTCCGATGATGGGCTGGGTGGTCTCGTAAGCTCTAAACCGAAGAGCCCGAACACGCAGGCGTGGTTGAGCGCCAGTCTTCTGGCGACATGCGCTGCGACGCTGAGGCCGAGTGGAGCGATGTCGTTCATATCGTCTTCCGTGCGTAGCCCTCCTCCTCTACCACCTCCTGCGGTATCTTGGCTCATGACCTCCACATTTGTTTCCAGAACGAAGATGCTACACCTTATGCCCGCCTCGCGCGTACAGTTTACGCGTCTCTCAACACATCCCAAGCACCCGCAACTCTAAGCGCACACATTCTCCGCACTCTCTTTGCACGCCTGGGGTCTGACGCTCTCGCCTTACTCGCCGCAACATGGCTGTCCTCAACGGACACTAAACTGCAACATACTGCTATTGCGCACGCTTACGCTTATCTCGTCGCGCATGCCGAAACCGAAGAAGGCAAGGGCGTGGTCGATTTTCAGACCGTGCTGCCGAGTCTGCTTGTTGCGCTTATGAGTGCAGATAAGGCCGTACGTCAAGCGGCGGCGCATTGCATATCGGCGCTTGAAAACGTGTGTAAAGCATCCTCCGCCAACGCGGTGTACGCTTTCGACTCAATCTATGGTGCCAAGAGCGAAGAGCTGCAATACGTCGATTGGACCGATATGCGGAAGTTAGTGACGAATCTATGCGCGGAGAGGATGAAGTTCGTCGAGGATGGGGATACGCTTCGAAGGTGGATTGCGGAGACGTTGAGGGAGAAGGAGAGTAAGAGTGCGAAGAAGAAGCTTGAGTACGTTCTTGTTCTTATGGTCGTATGTGAGGTAGGATGAGAGGCTGACGATGCGTTCATCAAGTTATAAGCAGAAAGTACTGGTGTACCTTCTCTCGCACGCCGCGGCCTGTCCTGCCCCTTTGGCTCGCCTTTCCTTGCTTAGATTAACCCAGCCTGTACGTAGCGCGTTGAAAGCGCGGACTTTGCGGCCGTTGCTCGAGGAGCTCGCGAGTGGTGGTGGGGATGGGAGTGTTGCGGCTCTTGCGGTCGGATGTATTGATGCGAGCTGTGTCGGGGATCTTGAGGAAGATGCGGAGATGTGGGGCGTGCTTGTCAGGCTTTTGGAGGTGTTTGTTCGGGACGGTGAGTACTCTCCATTCCGGTCGAGTGGATAAAGGTTGACTTGTATCGGGTGTAGATGCTGCACCAGAGCCGCGCGACGTGCTCTTGAACAACTTGCAGACTTTTGCGCCTGCTCTATCGGCTGAACGTCGGTTTGAGCTCGCGCGTGTACACCTCAAGATCGGGTCAACCGAGACCGAGCTGGTACGTCCTGCTACCCACTTTACTGCCGAGCCTACTGACGATGTCGTTACTATAGGCGCTACTCCGCCCCATCTTCGACACCCTGCTCACCGACGGCCGACTCGTCATACGTCTTCTATCGACTCTTCAACCGTCCGCACCCGATACAGTCCCGCGCGCGGCGAAACGCGCAAAGGTCGACTCTACACCTACCGCCGAGCTCTCGCCGGAGATGGCCGAGTTATCGACGTTCGCGGATGTACTGGGTAACGCGCCGTTGTCGGGTTCACCAGAGCTGTTAAGCGCGTTATTGGAGACGCTCGGCCGCGTAGTCAAATCGGACATGTCCGCGCTCGGTCTCGGACGTTCGGAGGCGGTGTACATCCAACAGCGTCTGATGTCCGCTCTCGAGCGTTCGGCCTCGTCCGTACCCGTCAACGTCACAGTTCCATCTAGCGCATTGCGTGTGGATGTGTTGGTGGATATCATACGAGGGGGTGACTCGGGTCAGACGGTTAATCAGGCGCTGTTGTTGTTGGCGGGGTTGGCGAGGTTGGCGCCGGAGAGCGTGTTGGTGAACGTGATGCCTGTGTTCACGTTTATGGGGAGTAACGTGCTGGGACGGGACGATTCGTATAGTTTCCGCGTTATACAAAAGGTACGTCCTCTTCTTCTGAGGTGCAACGAGGACTTGATGCTGATGGGTAACTTATGTAGACTGTGGATAGCATCGTACCGGTTATGGTCGAGGATCTGAAGGCCAAGTATAAGGGCAAGCTGGATCTGGCTATCGGCGCTAGGGACTTTGTGAGGGTGTTCACAGACGCTGCGAATCATATTCCTCGGCATAGGCGCACTCAGTACGTACCCACACTTCTGTCATCCTCTCCTTCCCAACACTAATTCAAACCTGCTGCAGGTTTTTCATGCACCTAACAGACGTCCTCGGTCCCTCCTCCTTCCTCGGTCTGATCAGCATGCTCTTCATTTCCAAGACAGCCAACAAAGTCGTTCGGCAAACATCTGACGATTTGCTCGCCACGTTGAGTCTGCCGATGGCGCTTGTACATCATTATGAGCCGGAAGTGCAGAGGGAGGTTGTTAGGGATGTGCTTGAGGAAGCGGGCAGACTCGTGAGGGCTGCGGCGGCTGGTGAAGGAGAGGGAGAGAGGAGGGTGGTGCTTGATACCACTCAGTACGTGTTCATATCTTGTGGTGTGGATGGACGTGCCGATGATGATCGTTTTGTACAGTGACGATGAACAAAACTCGCAATCTGCTGCTCTTCTCCGTCGGCGCGCACAAGCGCTACTCGTATTCGTGGGCACGACTATCGAGCGTTCGCCTTCGATCTACACCTCCGACGCTTCTTCAACCTCCGCCGTGAACGAGCTGCTATCATCTCTTCTGGATCTGGCCCAGAGTGCCGGCAAAGCCGACGACCTCAAGGAGATCCGCACAGCAGCTCAAACGGCCATCGGCCAGTGCTTGCGCGTTGTTCCCGCCATATCCTTCATCTCGGCAGTCTCCACCATTCTCGACGCGCGCGTGCAGCTCGAAGCGCTCGCGTTGCTCACTGAGCGTATTGGGCTCGTTGCGGACGAGGCGAGGAAGGCTGCGAAGAATGAGGTCGTGAAGATCGTAGGGCATTTGAAGGAAATGCTAGAAAAGAGGGAGAAGGATATCGTTCCATCTGCGCTTGGGGCGTTGAGGGCCGTTGCGCAGTCTGCGGTGCCGGGCGAGGAGAACGTGCTCGTGGAGACTGTTCCGCTCATCATTGCCTGCGCGAAAGAGGGAGAGTACGTGGGCGAGGCAGTTGCTGCGCTCGTTCCGCTCTGCAGTGCGCTGGGTCCGCGTATCATCCCGCATTTCAGGGACGTCGTGCGCGAGTGCATCAAGCTTCTTCGTTCGGAGGAGTTGCCCGACGCTGTACACGCCGACGCGCTATCCGTTCTACGTGCACTGTTCAACACGATACCGAGCTTCTGGTCCGGCTCGCAGCTCACTGCTCTCTTCGATCTCTACCTCGACGTCTCCGAATTGGATGGTCTACGCGCCTTCGTCCGTCAAATCGCGACCAAAGCCCAGCCCTCCGTTCTCTTCCCCGCCTTGTTCGACCTCTGGACCCAACTCTCAAAGTCTGACACCCGCAACGCCGAGCAATGCGCGGCATACTTCGAGTTGGCGAAACGCGTGTTCCGCGCGGCGCAACGTCCGGCTGTACTGGAACACCTGAGAGCGGCGTTCGGGGTCGTGCTTGCGGGTTTGGAGTTGCGGAGCGAGAAGGATGTGGGAGAGGGAGAGGAGGGAGATGTTGAGGATGTTGAGGATGCGGTTGTAGGGGCTTTCGTCGAGCTTGTCACGAAGCTCAATGAGACGGCTTTCAGACCACTGTTCAGGAAGTTATTCGACTGGGCGTTTGGTGGTACGTTTTGCTTACCTTACTTGTCATTGTGCACGATCTGACTTGAACTACAACAGATGCCGGATCCTCCGATCGCAAGGTCGCGTTCCTACACGCCTACTCGGCGCTCATCGACAACTTCAAGGCCCTCATGACACCCTACCTCTCCATCGTTCTGGAGCCGCTACTCGCAGTCTTAGACGCCTTTGTCGGCGAGAGCGAAGAGGAAGAGGAGGACGGCTCGCTCTGGGCTGCAGCTCTCGACGTCTTAGCGAAGAGTATGTCTGTCGACGAAGGTGCATTCTGGCGCGCAGACAAGCTCGCCAAGACGCTCCCGCGCGTCGTAGCGCAAGCGCCCGTCGCAGCTGAACTGGGCGAGGATGGCGAGGCGGCGCTCGCTACGGTCATGTCCGCGCTATGTGGTGCGCTCACGGACGACGCGCAAGTTAAGAAGCTGAACTTGTCGTTGCTCATGCATACGCGCGACGAAGAGGCTCGCGTGAAGTTGTGTGCGTTGAGGGTTGCCAGTGGTCTTTGGGCAGAGCATGGGGATCAGCTCATGGGCTTCACGGGCGAGACCGCCACCTTCGTTGAGGAGTGCGCTGAGGATGAGAATGATGAGGTCGTCAGGGCTGCGAGAAAGTTGAAGGAGGTGGTTGAGAGGGCTACTGGGGAGAAGATGGATGTGTGACACTTGTACTTATGTGGTGCTGTAGCTTGATCTCTCCGTAGATGAAATGTTGTCGTGTACCCTTCCGTGTAGTAGCGCACCCAACTTGTGGGTGCGGAGTTTGACGCTGTCCCAGGCCTGGACCCTGCGAGTCTGTGACTTTCGACCGAGTCTGATTACCGACCTGGAACCAAGATCGTCGAAGACGACTGGCCAGAAACTTGAATTCTATGGTAAATATATTTCCAATGGCACTTATACTCAAGGCTGAACTCGTTGCCGCAGCATGAACCGCTATCGTCGAGTCCAAATAAATAATACAAGCAGAGAAGGGTACTAGAGCGCCATTAACCTTTGTATAGGGCTAGCATGCGATAGTGGGATCGGAAATATATACGAGTCTGGTAATGTACTAGTACGGTGGGAATGGTTCCAGCTGACAAGGGTGGTGGTACAGAGAGATACAAAGAACGTGTGTACGTGTAGACCATCGCGAGTCGTTCGATTCGACAGCATATCATCCAGGCAGTCCGAAAGCAAAGAACTTGATGGCTCAGACCACCCCCTTCTCCTCCGGGCTGTCATTCGGCAGACCTCGCGGCAGGGTCGGAGAGAACTTGCTCCTGGCGCGCAGGGCGGGCCCGAACTTGATGAGGAGGAAGGGTATGGGCACCATGAGGAGGGCAAAGCAGCCCAGGAGCAGCGAGGCCCATCTCGGGGTTAAGCTAACAAACATTTGCGTTGCGAAGAGCTGGTCATAACATCAGGCTTACAATTCTTATAAGAGCTTTAATGGCGTACCGGGAACGATGCTCCAAAGATAGACCGTACGACTGTGTTGGCTGCGAGGGCGCTCGCCGCGAACATCAAGTACATGTCGACGATGTAGTTCAGCAACGACAGGAAGATCAGTAGGATACTAAATCCTAGAAGACCTCCTGCCATCATTGGACTCCAGAAACTAACGTGCGGGTAGGAGGTAAACCCGAACCAGAAGAAACTGCGTGGGCGCGTATGTCAGCTTCCTTAAAGCAGTAGAATACGGTATTAGAAGGTACCTGATGGCGAAAAGCGGTCCCGCGAACACAGTGACCTCAAGCCGTTTCTCTGGAGGGACGGGCGCAGGCGCGTACTCCTGAACGAATCTGGTGTATCGCGGGTCGAAGAATGCGATGTATACAATGACTCCAGCTGCGCCGCCGAATGACACAGGCAAGAACATCAGCCCAGTGACACCCGCGTTGAAGCCATGCCCTTCAGAAAAGACAATGGGATATGCCTCGAAGAGCAGATAGAGACAGCCGTACACGAACTGTGAATGACCGTTAAGCATACACAAGTGGAGACCTGACGAACTTAAGACGTACACTCAGATAGAGCGTCAAGGCAATTAATACCGGCTCTTGGAAGAACACCTTGAACGGCATGAGCAGGATCTTCTCCGCGCGCTGGCTGGGGGACTCCTTGTGCATCTCCAATGGCGCGTAGAAGCTGTTGTCTTTGGTCTCCTTGCGAAGCTTCTGCGCCTTTTGCTTCAGGAGAACCGGTTTGTACGTCTCGGGGAACGTGAAGAATGTGAGGACCAAGAGCACGCCTGAAAAGATGACTAAAATCCAGAAGAGCCAGCGCCAAGATACGCCGGCAACAGCCAGCCAGCCAGCGATGGTCGGACCAAGGGCGGGGCCAGCGAACGGCGCCACAGCAAAGATCGTCAGGCCTTTTCCACGAGTTTTCGCGTCGAAGACATCGCTGATAACGCCTCCGGAGTTGGTGAGCGGGGCGGCGGCAAAGATACCGGAGAGCAGGCGGAAGATGAGGATGCTCGCGGTGTTCTGGCTGAGCGCACATCCGACTTGGAAGCCAGTGTAGAAGAGGAAGGAGATGAGAAAGACAGGCCGACGCCCGATTTCCTCGCTCAGCGGACCCCACAAGAGTGGACCTGCAGAACCGTGAATTAGGAAGACGAAGTAATATATAAGATGTGTTTATTACCGACGCAGTACCTGGGCCAATCGTTAGTAAGAAAGACAGCTACAAACTCTGGATTCGAACATACCCAGCGACAAAGATGGAGACCGTGAGCGCGCCAACCTCGTCGCTGAAACCGAACTTCTGTTCCATTTGCGGTATGAGGCCCGACGGAGCGGCACTCGCGAATGTTCTGTCCGATGAATGTTCAGCCCGTATCAATGACAACAGATGATTCGCGCACGCACGCGTTGAGAACCAACATCCCACCGAGGAATGTCAAGTACCAGCGCTTGGCCATCGACCAATTCAGAGGGTTCATCTTGTCCCCCTCGTCAAAATCGACCAGAAAAGGATCCTTCCCACTCAGTGCGGATACGATCCTATCCTCCCTGACTTCAGGATAATCATACACCGTAGGCGTACGACTCTCGCGCCCGTTGCCGGACTGCAAAGAGTACACTGATCCGGCGTCGGAATGCAGTTCGTGCGACATGGCGAGGGCGGGGCAACTGAGACGACAGAGGGTGCGAACAACTCAAACAGATGCATCCCGTATATATAGCAGGCGCTTCACAGTTGTTTCACAGCCAAGTGAACGGACCGTGAGTTCAGTCCGTGCACACAAAAGGCAATGCTACGTCAGCTCCTGGTTGAAGTGTCTCTGCTTTACATCAAGCTTTCAAGGTCAGCAAGCTCCGGTCCACCGTAAGAAGCGCCAGCGCGTTGACGGTCAACATTTCTTTCGTTGGAGAATGGAAGGGCCCTCAAAGTGGGCTTCTTGCAAAGCTGTCTTGCGACGTCTACCCAAGATGCTAGTCATCGTGGATCTGCTAGAATGGGTGCCAAGATGGGTGCAGACGACAAACAAGTTCAAGTTCAGGTCAACCGTAAACACGTCCGGTCGCGTGGCACGGAACAGTCCGAGATGATCTTGATCTAATCGGGGCCCGGGCCTGCCCAATGTGCATACATACATCCCCACAGCTGTCGCGCTTAGTGTAGGTCCTCAGCCTAATGGGCGCTGCGCGCTCGCAAGAACGGGTCAAAACCCGTATGTAGCATGTCCGATGGTCCGTTAGAGGTTAAGCGTACAACAGCGAGGTGGACAGTTCGCGGCAGCAGCACCCGAGCGCGCGTCTACATTGATAATGTATGATGAGCTCGTAGAGCAAGACGATCGCGCTGCTCGTCCATAAAAACTACAAAACTAATCACGAAGCTTGTATCTGCCGCATCACTTGATTCGTTCGAACGGCGAAGTCGGCGCAGACGCGATGGAGCATTCAAGCTTCAAGCTTTAAGACCCGCTCGAGCTCCAAAAGATTGAAACCCTCTAGACGCCGTCCTTCTCGGGGATAGCACTGGGTGTGGGTCGGCGATGTCAATACAAATTTGCTTCGAGCGCGCAAGGCCGTCACACTTAACGAGAAGGACTCGGAAACAAGCAACCGAGGAACGTAGACGCCCATCTGGTGTTGCGAGCTGTGCAGAAGTAGTGGCTGACGCTACAAACAACTGTGGTGGTACGTTAGTCAGAGAGTCTGAAGGGAGGGAAGGGGCGACGTACCGGAAACACTGCGGCAGATCAAAGATGATGAGTATGTCCGAGAGATCAGCGCCTGGCAGCGCTAGCCTCTAGGATAGTAAGTGTGTAGCTGGTGTTAGTGAAGCCGAAGATAGAGCGCAACGACAAGGCGAAGAGGCCCGGGTGTGAGTTCATTCAGATTCAATGTAACACATTAGGACTACAGTATAAACACGTAGGGTAGTGGGTATCGTCGACGAGGTCCATATGCGCGCCGCAGTTCATCATACACACCCGAGCTTAACATATCACGCTCCTCCCTTCTCCTCAGGACTGTCTTTCGGGACGTCACCGACCGGCAACGTAGGTGCAAACTTGCTTCGAGCACGTAGCGCAGGACCGTATTTGATGAGTAAGAAGGGAATCGGGGCCATGACAGCGGAGAAGCAGCCAAGAAGCATGGAGGCCCATCGTGGGTTAAGAGATGTGTACATCTGCGAAGCAAAGAGCTTGTATAACAACTCAGTACTTGCGAGCACCAGACAGAAGGGCGCTGTGACGTACCGGGAATGCAGCACCAAAGATAGACCGTACGACGGTATTGGCTGCGAGAGCGCTGGCCGCGACCATTAAGTACATATCGATGATGTAGTTGAGGGAGGAGAGGAAGATCAACAGGATGCTGAAACCTAAAAGACCTCCGGCCATCATGGGACTCCAGAAGCTGATACCTGGGTAGCTGGTAAACCCAAACCAAAAGAAGCTATAGCATTACGCATCTCTTTAAGCTTCCCAGTGGCGTAGATGATGTCAGGGTAACGCACCTAACGGCAAAGAGGGGACCACCGAGCATGGCAGCCTCAAGTCGCTTTTCAGGAGGTACACGCGCCGGGGCATACTCCGCCACGAACGTAGCATAGCGTGGATTGAAGATGACGAGGTAGAGAACGCAAGCAAAAACACCGCCCAGGGTGATAGGAAGAAACATCAAGGCGGAAACGCCCTCATTGAAGCCGTGACCCTCCTGTATAGACATCGTCTTCTTGTTAGACTAGACTTAGTGGGGAGGTATTCAACTCACGGAGAAGACAATCGGATAAGCCTCGAAGAGAAGGTAGATAGTACCGAATAGGAACTATAATTCATCATAAGTACGGATGGACGTTTTGGAACACAGTTGCACGTACGCTCATGTAAAGTGTCAGAGCAATCAGGACCGGCTCTTGGAACAGGATTTTGAAAGGCATCGCGAGAATGTGGTTGATGCGCTGCCTTGTCGATGCCTTGTGCGTCTCCAACGGTGCATAGTACTGATTGTCCCCAGTCTGCTTACGGAGGCGCTGAGCCTTCTGCTTCAAAAGCACCGGGGGGTACGTCTCCGGGAGAGTCAAGATGGTCACGATCAAGCACGTCCCCGCAAACAGAGTCAAGACCCAAAAGAGCCAACGCCATGAGACGCCTGCAACGGCTATCCAGCCAGATACAAGGGGTCCCAGGGCAGGTCCGGCGAACTGACAAGTACCGTGAGCAAGCGTAGGGATCCATCGAAATGAACTCACGGGAGCTACAGCAAAAAACGTTAACGCTTTTCCTCGAGCTTCGCTCTTCCACAGGTCGGTGACCAGACCGCCCGAGTTGGTCAACGGTGCGGCGGCAAAAATGCCGGAGAGCAAGCGGAATATGATTATGCTCGCGATGTTCTGGCTGAGCGCGCAGCCCACTTGGAAACCGGTGTAGAAGGTGAAAGCGATGATGAAGACAGGGCGTCGGCCGATCTCCTCGCTGAGCGGACCCCACAAGATTGGACCTGAGTGAGCGGGTTAGAAAGATGAGGTTATATAAGATGCGTTTATTACCAACGCAGTACCTGTACTAGCCGTGAGTGTGGAAGACAACTGAGACTGCATGCGCACGTACCCGGCTACGAATATTGAGATCGTGAGGGCACCAACTTCCCGTCCAAACCCGAATTGTGCCATCATCTGTGGCACACTCCCCGATGGCGCAGCACTCGCGAATGTCCTGATATCCGTAGTCAGCTTCTGTGCATATTGAGCACCAACCATAATCAGTGACGCACGCGTTCAAGACCAAAATCCCGCCTAGGGCCGTTAGATACCATCGCTTTGCCATAGACCAGTTCTGTGGGTTGGCAAGATCCCCCACATCGAAATCGACCAAGTAAGGATCCTTGCCTGCAGGAGGAGCTGCGACACCACGTTCAGCGTCCTTCCGAACACCTTCGACCGAGGCGGCTGCCCCGCTCTCATGAGCGGTCGAAGGTAGAGATTGAGTTTTAGACAAAGGAGGGCCAGACATGGCGCAGATACGTAGATTGAACCGGATGGTGAGGCTCCAAAACTGCAAATTCTCCAGTATATGTAGTAGCCATACACGGGCCGTGAACACAGGTGGATCTGAGCCCAGGAGCCCTGGAACGTCAGCCGCTCGTCAAAGTTCCCTTGCTTGACACGAAGGCATGCCGGTCAGCAAATGCCTACGAGCCACCAGCCTAGCCTGGCTAACGGAGGTTAGCCGACGTTGAGCTGCACTAAAAATCACTGATGACTAGTCAACGATGACGAGCAACGTCATTGCGTTCATACAACTGAGAGTTTCGCGTGTATGGCAGGCCTTTAAAGCACGCTACCCGGGCCGTACGGTACAAAAGCCTTCGCTCGCGGTGATGGGCGTTGTGAAGGCACTCGGACTCGTCGGAGTTGGGCCGCCCTCCTGCTTCGCGTGAGAAGATGATGCCGCCGAGTCATGACGCGATCTCGGACGCGATGAGCAGGTTGACCCGAACCACGACCAGCAGACAACCCGTCTGCTCTCGCTCGCCCGGCACAACCCCGTCCAATTTTTATGCGCAAAAGCCTCACTCAGAACTCTCAGAAAGACGTCGAATCACACATCACCCAATCTGCTTCTCATAACACTGCCCAACATGGCTCTTCATCTCTACCCTGCTACATCCTCGACCTTCCAGCCGAGTCACTCACTCACATCACCTCATATCTGGACCCACATGCGCTTCTCAGCTTTGGCCGTACAAACCGGAAATTCCTCGAACACATAAAGAACGATAACACCTGGCATCGCGCCTTCGTTTGCCAATTTCTGGGCGTCGCTCCAGAGGCTGATCTCGCCGATGAGAACATCTTAGTCCTTCGGCGCTCGGAGCATTCCTGGAAGCGCGAGTTTGTGCTGCGCTATAATACGCGCAGGTAAGCATTTTGTCTGCCAGATAAGGATTATAGTCTGATCGGTTATCTCAGGCGCTGGATGCGCTCGCGAACGCCAACGATAACGCATAGTCCGCATCATGCGCTGGTGTCTTCTCTCCACATGCTCTCTGATGAAGCCTTGCTCTCGAGCTCGCTTCAATATGGCGTGGTCGCGCGGTCTAACCCTCTTACTGGTCGCGTCGTCAAGGGCTTCCTCAACGCCTCGGGCTTGCATCACGGCCTAGCGAACGGCAATCCGAACGCAGACTTTACCCCGGATGTCTCTGCGTGTGCCGTTAGCTCTGAAGGTGCCAGCGCTCGCATTGCCTGGGGCCGTCGCGACGGTGCATTCGGTATTATGTGGCACCCTCGTACTATGGCGGGTAGTCGCGCCGCCGCGAACGTTAGCATGAGTAGTCCAGAGGAAGAGCACCGTGGGTCCGTCAACGAGGCCATCTTCATACGAAGTGGCGAAGCTTGTGTCACTATCGGCGCCGACGGCACAGCAAAGATTTGGAGCGCCCGCCGTTTCGCTTGTGTATGGACATCGCCGCGTCCTGAGCTCATTCCCGAGCCATATGTCAAAGTTCTTGAAGACCTCGCTCGTGGCGTGCTTGTTTGTACGACAGACAAGGGTGCTCTCGTCGTTTATTCCGGATTCAATATTGCGCGGTTGCTTGCACCGGATCGCACGTCTGGGTCCATCGAAGATTTGCGTACTTTCCGTGTGCGCGCACCTGCCACCGAGGGCGCTGAAATCGCCCAACTGTTCCTCGACCCCAATAGTCCTGCGGCGCACACCGTGCTGGCCATACGTCGCGCCGGCTCGGCAACCTTCGACCGTGTAGACGTCAATACGGCCACGGGCGTGATTGTGATCTCTTCGTTTGGCGATGCAGGGGCTGGAGCGATCAGCACCATTCTGCCCCAGTTCGCCTCGGCAACGACCGGTGAACATCCATATATCGTCGCGGGAGATACGCTTGGGGGCGTCTCGATATACCCTTGGGTTCCGTCAGCAAATGCAGCCAACGATGAGCCGACATCCCCTAGTCGGCGTATAGACGTATTTCCGGATGCGCCGGTCACGGTCCTCGCCGCTACACCGCTAGTTGTAGCCGCTGGCTCCTCGCGCGGCAACGTACGCGTGCTTGACGTGCTGACCCTCGAAATTCTGCGGAATTTCACGATCACAGCAGATATACCTGTGCGTAATATCATACTCCGCCGCGAACTACTCGTTGCGAGTGCAGGGGCGGACGTCATGGCGTGGAAAGCGGGCCCTGTGGGCAAGGACGGCAAACCTTCAAAGGGCAAGAAAACGAACAAGGTCAAGGAGATGCACCAAGATCGCAAGTGGAAAAGTAAGCTGCTACACTTGATTACTTGGACGCCGTGCTCACAATCTGGCAGAACATATTCAACTCAGAAATGCTATCAACGAGTCGCGCGGTGAGCTTGATCTTGCGGGCGCATCGGGACGCGCCGCGCGCGGGCGTGAGCAGGCCGAACGTCTCGGTGGACTTGGTCTCAGCGAACGTGAAGCTGTCGAATATGTGCTCATGCTGTCACGCGAGGAGGCCTATACACGAGCGACAGAGCAAGGAGAGGAGGGCGTCTTCGAGCTCGACGACGGCACGTCATCGACCCCCTCATCGGGCAGCATGAACTCCCCGTCACGCACTTCATCTTCCCTTGCACCGTCTCCACCGTTACGAGCCACTACCAGCCGAGTCCCTTCAACACCGCCGCACCGTCCAATTGCCGAGCCGAGCACGTCGAATCACAAAGTACAAGTGTCTCCGCGCTTCCTGCCGGAGCCTTCGGAAGCTGGTGGACTTCCTGGCAGCCTTGAGTTGCCCGCGCCCATTGATGTACGACGCGAACCGCCCGCGGAAAATGCTTTCCCGGACATGACCCCGAGTAGCCACGGCAGTAGCACGCCCGCACTTCGTGGTGCCGTGACGCCGCCGCGCGCGTCCGTCTGGAACCCGCGACCAAGCACAAGCGCCTCGCCGCGCGGAGCGTGGACCACCCCGCTGCGCACCCAGCCCTCGAGCTCGCCGCCCGTTTCACGTCTTGCAAGCGTTACGGGCTCCCCGCCAATCACACGCTTTGCGAGCGGTTCGTCTCCTAGTACGAGTGCTAGCCAGCTGCCTGTAGCGCACTCGCCGCCGTTCCGCAACATGGCTATCTCAGAGTCTGCTAGAGAGCAAGAAGAGAAGTGGGCACAGGAGGCGGCGGCTATTGCGACCATTGAGGACGAGGAGCTACGCTTCGCGCTCGAGCTGAGTTTGGCGGAGGCTAGGAGTCAAGCTTCTTGAGATTAGGTTTGAGGTCTGTCATAGACGAAGATAGAGGACCTGTGCGATATAGATAAGCTATGAGATATGCATAAGCGTATGTGAGTTTCGGCCTTCAAGTACTCGATAGTTACAGGTTTATGATCAATACTGTTTAAGTCTATACTAACACTGCTGAGTGGGTTTCTTGGATAGCGAGAGATGGACACCAGGTCTGGTTGCTTTGAGCCTGGCTTGGTCCGTGGTTATGGCGCACGGCGGCCAGCGGTGGTGCTCTGGCAGCCTGGGGGTTACGGAGCTGTTCAATGTCCCGCACAGCCCGCCCGACGTCGGTCCCGGAAGCTCCACGGCGCAGTCTCAAACCGTCATAGGTGCTGGCTGAAGTGTTCCTGCCTACTGTGTACAATGCGCTCAGCGGGCGCATTTAGCACGGCTCACAGTGCGGCCGACACCCTGTATGCTGATATCGCGCAACGCACCATGCGCAGGTATATAAGGGTAAGTATCCCGCAACCCAGATTCCACCCAGATCCCGCGCGATACATTGAGCCTACGATGGTGTTTGCATTTGTCCGTCGTATGCGCCTGGTACGCGCGTCCTTATCACATCACATCTTTTACGCTTGAGAATGATATGGAATGGAATTTTACAGGTTTTGAACCCGCCCTTGGTCGAGAAGAACACCGCTCCAGTACGGTTCGGCATTCTTAGTACTGCGGGAATTGCATCCACGGTCCTCGCTCTGCCCGCGCGGGACCACCCCGATGTCGTCGTACGCGCTGTCGCAAGCCGCGATGAGACCCGAGCCAATGCGTTCGCCAAGAAGCACAGTATCTCAGTGGTATACCACGGTGCCTCAGCTTACCAAGGCCCGTTAATTCGCTCCCTCGCTCACAACTAGTTGTCACGAAAGATGACAAGGCTGATCAATCGAGTAGATATCCTCAATGACCCCGATATCGACGTTGTCTACGTGCCTTTACCCATTTTTATGCATTATGAGTGGACGATGAAGGCTCTTGCGGCTGGAAAACATGTCCTGCTCGAGAAGCCGAGTGCGTGCACTGCGGAAGAGACGCGTACGATGTTCGCTTTTGCGGAGAAGAAAGGCCTCATACTCATGGAAGCCTTCCACTATCCGTACGTCAACGGGAGCTAAAGTCATCCATTGCCTAACGTTGTGTCCTTCAGTTTCCACCCCGCAACCCAGCGAGCGAAAGCTATCACCGAGAGCGGCGAGATCGGAGAGGTCAAGGAAGTACACACGGGCTTCCAAGCTGACTTCAGCCTGGTCACCAAGCTGGACTTCAAGTACGATATTGGACATGGCGCATACATGGACATTGGATGTGCGTTTCTCTCTGTTCGAATCTATGCTGCCAGTGAACTGAACTGGTGTCTAGGTTATGCCCTTTCCATCGCTCGCCATCTTTCAGGAGCGAACCCTGTACGCATCGTCTCCGCGACAGCAGATACTGACTCGTCAATGCCGCGCGTCGACATTGGCACAGATGTCGAGATGGTCTTTGAGCGAGAGATCAAGGCTACGACCCAGGCTCACTTCCGCGTGCCTCGCTGGCCGCGCGCGTTCGGGTTCCTGCCTTACCCGCCTTGGAATGTATACGCCCGCGTGGTCGGAACCAAGGGCGAGCTCTATCTGTATAACTTCGTCGCTGCGTTCGCGTACCACTATATCGCCGTTTCTGTAAGAGGCGAGGATGGTAAGGTCATCGAGAGGACGGAGAAACACTACGGGAAGGAGGGCTGGTCGACGTAAGCTGATGGACGCTGTGAGCTCTTAATGGGGTACTGAATCTTCTTATAGTTACAGGTACCAGCTTGAGGCTTTCGTCGACAAGGTGCGCGGGCGCAAGCCCCAGCACTGGTACGATGGAGAGGACTCAATACAGGATATGACATGGATCCAAAAGGTTTACGAAGAGGTATGGGTCTCAACGCCTCGCGATACACATGCCATGCTCAGATATTCACATTTTGTCCAGACAGGACTCGGCGCCAGGCCGGCGTCGTCATTCAAGTTACAGACTGTCGACGCCTAGACTTCCCGCGTGTCTTACGATGATTCCTCTGGCGAGTAACATATGATACCTGTCAATGTTGCATGTAGACCTACGATATTATTTCCAGTCCTGTGTATGCGAATTGCCTAAATCGATTATATTGGGTCGGTCTCGATTGGAGACATCTCCCGCTTAGCTCAGTTGGTAGAGCGCGTCACTAGTAATGACGAGGTCAGTCGTTCAAGTCGGCTAGTGGGAATAAATGCAAAATCTGTAATCATTTTTCTTCAACTTCCTTCGACGACGACATCGTGCAAAAGCGATAGCTATATATCGCGCGGAAGCCGATTGCAATGCACAAGTTCAAGTCGTGTACGGCCTCATTGAACAACTTTTGCGCTATGGGGACCGCCAGCATGAAATCCAGCAACAAATCAATATACGGGTGTCAGGCGGAGCACGTCTGTGGGCAGATCGCCAGCCGCCATCCTCGCTAGCTAGGGTACAGGGTTAAAACATTATTGTATCAAGACGTCAGCAACATTTGAATCGGGCACATGTTCTTCGTGGAACGGTATATGGTACGGCGAAGCTCAAGTCATAGCGAAGACCGCGACTATGCAACGGGTCCGAGCGCCGGGGCGTTACTGAGGAACTCGTAGAAGTCCTCCGTCGGAGGTGTACCCTTGAACTGCTTCACGAGCTTCTCATCTGCGAGGGTGGTGTTAGCTTCAACCCACAGCAGACGCTCGGATTGAGAAACACGACGCACAAAGGGGGTCCGAGTCTAGATGCTTGAAGTGCTTCAACTCCCACTTGCTACCCTGAGCCGTCTCGTCGCGCCTACGCTGGCGCTGGTCGTTCTCGATCTTCGTCTTCTCCCGACTGGCCGTGTCGAAATCGCCATCGCGAATGCCCTTGGCGACCGCACGCCAGAGCTTGCGAGACTCCCAGTCGTTCTGGGTGTCAAGCGGCGCAACGATAACTTCCTCCTTCGGCTGCGTCGACACATCGTGAAACCCTTGACCGGTGCTGAACTTAGACGAGGCGTGCCAGAGACCGTCGATGGTATGCTTTGCGGACCACGAGCCTGACTTCGCCACAGACGCCTTGAACTGATGGGTCTTGCCGGAGAAATAACCGCGGCCCTTGTACTCAATCTACTCGTCTCTCGTTAGTTGCGCGCATTCTGTGATAGACTATTTGAGACGTACAGTTGATGTCCAACCGTCCGAGCTCTGGATGTAGGAGGTGTCGGTAAGCTCGATGTACGGGCTTCCGTACCAGATACCATCGATGCGTAGCCGAGGGAGCGTGATCAGGTATTTCTCCTCCTTGCCCCCGGGAAGCGCGACGGTCAGAATTGCATGGCCGATCTGCTTGACAATGATGCTACCCGCTGGGGTGCCGTATGAGTATGAGCCTCCTGTAGTAGTGTTCAGTGCGTACCACTGAAGCTCGTTTTCTGCGCACTGTGACCGGTCAGAGTCAAACCTTTGGTCTTGTTCGTGATGTGATAGGCCGTGATGGGCGGGTGGTGCGATACTTGCTCGACGACGAGGTCGGTTTGGCCGCGACCGTCCTTGTCTGGCCAGTAGCCATAGAATAGCTCGCCGAGAACGGGGTTTAGAGGCCTGTAGGTCTATGTCAGCGTAAGTCGATGACGGGTTGCGACGTAACGACCAAAGGAGAAGCCGGACTGCCATGTGGATAACAGACTCAACGGGAACGCGGCTCCCAAACATCGAAACATTCAGCAACCGCGTAAACCGCGGTGCAGAGAATGTATCTGTGCCAGCGCTCCCTGAACCAGATGGGAAGGCTAACCGCGAAACCCGATTATGGGAGGCGCAACCCACCGCCACAGTTCGCAAATCCCCAAAGATATACCAATAGCCAAAGAAATGAAGATACACGCACTTCTTCTCAGAGCCCATACTCTCATTACGACTTGTGTACTGGTCCTTGAGAGTGCAGATGAACCACCTGAGCACCGCAAGCGAACGTTCCTCGGGTCCAGGTGCATCTGCGATAGCAGAAAACAGTTCCGGGCGTTCACACCAGTATGCCGGGAACTCGGTGAGCGAGATGGGCGACAAGATGAATGGAGGCGCAGTCAAAGAGGACAGGTCTCCCGAGAAGGACGCGATGCTGTGCAGAGCGTCAGCGGGGCAACTAGGAGCTTCAGGGAGGCACGTACGCCTTGATGAAGGCCGTCCACGATCCCTTCTGGCCAGCGGGTACACCGGCACCAGCCTATCAGATAGCAGTCAGAAACAAAGCCTGCAATAAATGCTTAGATATGTCACGCACATCCTCGGGTGTTGGGGGAATACTAGGAGTGGGGGTCTTGTCTCCGGACATGGTAGTGGTTGAGAAGCAAGAGTAGTTGGAGTTTGGTTCGATTCAAGAGCGGATACGTGTCTATTCAAGCGTGATATGAGAAGCGAATCAGGAATACCGATCTGGGAGGGAGATGGTGGTAAGAGGAGAGACGGAGCAAGCTATGATCTCAACCGCGTGCGTCCATCGCGGCGTCGTCACTTGCAGTAGTTGCACCGTGACAGCCACCTCCTCTTCGATGCAGGTTACCGTTTACGTCGCGTTCAGTATACAATCTTCACGACTCTCTATGCAATATACTCTTCTGTCTATCTTCGGCTATCGTGTCTGAGCGCTGCTGGCCCACTTGTATTGGAATTGAGCTTTCTGTGCCCGTGGAGCCGACGGCACGATATGCGAGCTTGCAGGGAGCGTCCACGACGCAACCTGTGCCTGTGATCTTACGGCTTTAGGGACTCGCCGACCTGAATTGAGCGTTATGAGCCCATTCTGCTATCTCCTCATACGTTCCAAACCGCGTACACCATTCATTATGCATAGGTCCCACCGCCCGGATGATGCAATCGATCAAGCGCCCGTCGACGTAGCGCTGACGATCATTTGACGATTATCTGACACGGAGTGCCACATCTCGGGCACTCGTTGTATCCCCGTCGACAGTGCAATCAATGTGGCCTCAAATTACAAACCTCGTTCAGCAAGCAACTTCTGGGCAACTACACGTATCTACTATACAATCGAGGAATGGATTCGTGGCAGAGTCATTCCGGCTTTCTGATTGGCTGCGTGCTGACGTGGCATCGAGCATTCTCGACACTTGACGCAAGCTTGACGTCGGCGAGCACGGTGAGCGCGAGGAGAGTTCTCGAATCATCCGTGACCTTCGAGTGATGGTCGCTGTCTTCAGATTCTCGAAAGCTGTGGTATATATAATGAACGTGGTCCCGCAAGCTGACCGACATCAGCAAGGATGGCTGGTGGGTGCGATGACGGTTCATTCTCAGCCGCTGCACACTGGCGACTAAAGCTGCGTAGGCAGCGACAAGGACCGCGTTAGCCCCGCAGACCGCCGTTCGCGTCAACTGATACAATGTAGCCCGTGGTGGGTGCATGCGCTAGCGCCGTGTGTTGCAGAGTATATTGACGTGCAAGCACGTAGTTGGAAGGGATGCGCGAAACCGAGAGCCGCGCGGAGCGCGGTTCGAGGTGAGCGCGCCTGGTAGCGATGGTGCAGGGCTGACATGACATTGAACATAGAAAAAGTACACAATGGCTGTTGTCGTTATGGGGTACGCGATAGCCGTGCGGAGCACGGGTCCACGCTAGTACGTATACAAATATGGCCGGGTATCACTTGGGGAAAGGTATGTCCGTCGAGTCCCGTACGTAGGCAAGATGTTCCAAACACATGAACAGATCCTCGGCCCATACAGCAAGCGTCGGCGCTCTGTCTGTCGTGGGGTTTCCACCTTGGCTCGCCCACAAGAGCTGCCCAGAATACCATTCCTCGTACACCTTCGGGAGTTGGCCCAACCACTGCGCTTTCACAGAGGAAGGCGGCTCGTCGCGACCCGTCTGCCCACGAGTATCATGGTGTAGCTTGGAGCGCGCCATCTCATTCGCTATCTTCATTGAAATGTGGCGATTCTTCTCATTCAAATATGGAAGGCCGGAAATTGGATCAAACTCGAGGGCGTTTAGAAAATGTGAAGTCGTGACGAAGGTCATGGTCACTCACAGTCGGCCTGGCGGGACCCTTAGGGATTATATGGAAACCCAACCCGACGCGCACATCTGTCACACGCTCTGCACTCGCCCCGACGCACATAGCGACCCCGACTACACGGCAGTCCTCGTCGCGGCCAGAATGAAACTGAACATGTCGGTCGTTTGGGGCCACTTCCTGCATCGCCACCATCTTATCGCACATCGCAGTCAATACCTACGATGATTGAGTGGGAGTCAAAAGAGACGGTCTGGACGTTACTGACCACGCGAGCGAGGGGAGGCGCTGTCGGCGAAAGATGACCCGCATGATCAAATTGACGGACATACTCAAGCAGAAGAGTCAGAATATACTCGAGGATATCGGCTATTGTGAGTGCACTGCATGAGCATGCGTCAAGGAAAAGATGACTGAATGAAGATCCACCTGTAGACTTCATCGTGCGGCTCTTTCGGACACCCGGCCAACGCTTCGCCACGAAGGCGTACGCACGCTCGTAATCTTCGTGCACGAGAACCGTGTTGACGGCTACTGTGAAAAGGACGAGATCGGGCCGCTGCGGGTAGTTCGCGGGGGCGACCGCACTGGACTGATGCCGAGACGCAGGCTGCCGCTGGGCAAACATCCTGTCAGAGATGTCCCTCGAGGTTGCAGGAAGCGGTGATGGGTAGGGATCGTTGAAAATGGACATATTGGGTGGGAGGAGATGGCGGACTGGATGTCAGAGCACAGTTGAGCGGCCTGTTATATAGCTCGCGCAAGAACCACATCGCGGAGTTGTGGTTGGCGAAGTTTGCTTCTCATTGTCCAATTTGTCCTCGTGTTGATCGCGTGTCTCGCACTGAAATACTATTGAATAGACACGAACCACCTCTACATACCCAGGAACCGCAGTGTCGTGAACCCGATAGAGCGGCGTTCGTGGGATACGTATCGATGCGAGTGATATCAGGCGACAAGCCTACTTACTACTAACAGTTCCTTTCGTGCGGCGATTCATTTGTTGTCATTGCGTAGCTATTTGACACATTTCTCAAACTTGAGTAACTGACACAGTGTACGTGATGACGTGCTACTGAGGAAACGGTATGTGCGACGTGTCTCGTAACCAAGCAATACATTCCATAGCCTCCAGCAGTTCCTCGGCCTTGATAGAGAAGACGACCGCGCTGTCCGTCGTAGGTTGGCCACTCGCGCTGGCCCACATAAGTCTGCCCTCGCCCATCGTCAGACCCTGGGGCTCATGGCCGATCTGGCCCAACCATTGCGCCTTCATATCCCGGGCTGCGCTGACACTGATCTGGCCACCGCGAGGTCCGTGGCGGAGCACCTGGTAAGCCATCGCAACTGCACTGTACCTCGCAGTACGGCAAATCTGCTCTCCCGGTGATGGGATGGACAGTACATCAGCTACCATCGTATTTTCGAGGAACCACTATAGGACGGTGAGCTCGTAGAACTTCGTCTTGATGGGCACTGGAGCTTTTACTCACGCGGTCTTGCTCCTTGCGCAAGTACTGCGCCACAACAGCAGGGCTCACAGGGACGTCAGGGTACGGTCTCAAGCCTAACCCGAGGTGCAGATCATCTACACGGGATGCATTCGCTCCGACGCACATAACCACCCCCAGTATACGACAATCGTCATCGCGGCTGCACTCGACCCGAGCATGCAGATGACCGACCGGGACTTTTCGCAGCACAGACATATCACGCATCGCTGCCCAAAACTGGTGCTCTTAAGCGTCAGGGAAGGGAAGAAAATCTGTAACACTAACCTTATGACACAGGCGAGGGGTACTGCGCGGAAACACCCCGAGCGTAGTGCGAGCACATTCAAGGACAAGCCCCATTATGTACTGGAGGATATCAACTGCCGTGGGTACAGTGAGCGAGCATCGCAAAGAGGACGGCTGACTATCGCGTACCTGTAGACTTCATCGTGCGGCTCTTCGGGACGTGCTGCCAGCGCGCCGAGACAAAGGCGTAAGCACTCTCGTACTCCTCGTGCGACAAGACCGAGGCGATGGTTGTCGTACAAACAAAAAGTTGCGGCGTCTGAGGATAGCTGGCAATCTTGGCTGCATCAGCCTGTTGCCGAGCCAGAACAAGATGAGGAGGCAGGTTCTACTGCTGAGCGAATTTTTTCTCGGAGATGTCTGTCGAGAGATCTGACGCGGTCCGAGGCGGTGACGAAGGGTAATGCTTGTTGAAGTTAGACATGCTGGGTGAGAGTGGATGAGACTAGGAGTGAACGGCCTCTTATATACTCTGCGCGAGAACCACATCGATGGTTGTGTGGTTGTGGTTGCGATTCTCATTGTCCAATCTGCCCTCATGTTGATTGCGTGGTCCACTGGAGTGGGGCGTGGAGGAGAGTCCGGCGCGAGGAGAGAGAACACGTATACTTAAGGTTAGGGTTAGTATACACCTGGCGGCGCGCCGCCGCGTCACACCATCGGCGCGTCTTGAACCAATCCATCATCGCGCCGCCTTTGGGCATGTTCATTAATTCCTCTTGATACTTTTGACCACTTTTACATCAATGTTCAGCCCGATATATCGCGAAACCCAATCTAGTAGCGATGTTTGTGCAGGTATAGCGGCGTGCAACGACAACACGCGCCTACATCGAGTCACAAGTCCCATTTCCGGACTTGACTCCTCGAGACCCGTTCATAAAGTTCGAGGACATCTCCGCTTCTCAACCAAACCGTCCCCACCATGTCTGCCGTACCTCATCTCATGTCCCTAGCGGACCTCAGCCCAAAGCAGATCAACCGCCTCGTTCAGCACGCTTACAACATCAAGGTTGCCTGTCGTCCATATGTGGCCCCGCAGTCATCCAAAAGCGCTCCTTTGACTCCGCGCACGTCCTACCGGTCTTTAACGGACAAGACCGTTGGGCTCTTGTTCTCCAAACGCAGTACGCGTACTCGACTCGCGACAGAGACTGCTGCGACTATGCTGGGAGGCCGAGCTTTGTTCCTTGGCAGGGAAGACATTCAACTCGGCGTTAACGAGACAGTGCGCGACTCTGCACGAATCATTGGTGGGATGTGCGAGGGTATCGTTGCCCGTGTGGGTGACCACTCCGAGATTGAGGTACGCTGACCTATGTGGCATCTGCACTTCAACCTCACCAACGCGTGATTGAAGGAACTGGCCAAGTACTCGCCTGTACCCGTGATGAACGCCTTATCCTCCCTATGGCACCCGACGCAGACTCTCGCCAACTTGCTCACCTTGCACGAACACGCACATCTCTTCGACAAGTCGCTCACACCGCCGACAAAAGAGACACACGAGGAGCAGTCACTGAATCCTTTGCCGCCGCTTACCATCGCCTACGTTGGCGACTCCGCGAACGTGTTACATGACATGCTTGTCACCTACCCTCGACTAGGCCACAAGATGCGCATCGCCTCGCCGGATAAACCTCAGTACCGCGCTCCGTCAGCCGTGTGGGACCGAGTCAAAGAGCTCAAGTGCGATGAAGACATATGGTGGGGTGCGGATCCGCGCGAAGCGGTCAAGGGTGCGGATATCGTCGTCTCCGACACATGGGTCTCGATGGGTCAGGAAGCCGAGTATGCACAGCGGGTTGCGGACTTTGCTGGCTATCAGGTCACAGAGGCGCTATGCGCTGAGGGCGGCGCGAATCCAGAGTGGAAGTTCATGCATTGTTTACCACGCAAGTCGCATGAGGTTGACGATAAGGTATTCTACGGTCCGAGGTCGCTCGCCTTCCAGGAGGCGGATAACCGCCGGTGGACCACCTTGGCGGTATTCGAGTGAGTGGGTAGTTCCTTGCGAAGGTACCTGGGTCTGATCATCCTTTACCTCTTTTGCAGCCTCTTGTTCGGAAAATGGGATATCTAGTTTGCACGCATGCATTCCGCTTGACCAGCTTGAAAAAACTGGGGGTACTCAGAACGCATTCAAGGCCAGAGAGATGTATACGATCCCTTTAGTGTAATGGTACTACATATGCACAATGTGGGACAAGATATCAGTATGCTATGGCTGAAGCCTGAGGTATTTCCACCACTTCCGGTACCACTGCCGAAAGATCCTCCCTTAGCTGCGAGAATGTCTCTGAAGTGGTATATCCGCGAAAAGGGCCTAAGACAACCTTTTGTATTCCATAACCTTGATCAGAGCGACGTTTCAGTCCGGCAAGGAAGCTTGCCCACGGCGCTGGACGCAGCGAGCTTGCATCAGCGTCCAACTGGCCAACACCGACAGCTCGAGCACTTCCCACGGGAAGGTTGTATACTGCATCCCCACTTCCGTAGCTCCAACGGTCCCAATCCCCACCGGAGATCACAGGTCTGATATCAAACCATTGAAATGACTGAAGCGCAATATGAACGACCTGCAGGCGTGGAAGGACAGGGATCACCTCCCGACCTGTAGTTGAGATCGAGATACTAGGACAGACGGCGTCCCATAGCTCTTCCAAAGGTGGAAACTCGTCCAGCAGCAGAATGTGCACCGTATCAAGATGTATCAAGCTCTGGCGCCAATGCGCGGTGGAATATCTTCCCGGTTTGAACAGCTCAAGGGTAATCGGGTACGATAAGGGTACGTGTCGTGCAATCTGTTCGGCCAAGGCAAGAGGGGCTGGGAGAGACGTATTTGGAAGGATATCCATCTGCGCCATGTGAACATCGAGGGCAATGTCATTGTCATGGTACGGTGTGCTTCGCAGTTTCCGCGTGTCATCGCACAAATCCTGTCTGAACAGCACGATGCGGGTTATGGAGCATTCGAGTCGAATGCCGCCTATGCGAGGTGCATTGACCTGGTCGTAATGATGGGCAACGGTGCCCATGAAGTCCACTTTGCGCTGCACTGCTGCCTCTGCCAAGTGCGACTCAGGCAGTCGCAGAGCGCGAAGGAGACGGGAATCAATGTGAATAGTCATTCGAGCTCCCGGTGCGATGGTGAGAATATCCCAGAGAGACGCACAGAAATCAGATGGCGCGTCAAGGTGTAAGTCCTTAAGGTGCGGCAAGCTTATGTGCGCCGATGTTGAGACGTAGGAGAGACGGTGCCCGACGAGCGTGAGACTGCGCAGGTTCGTCGCCAACCGGATGGGATTGATTATGCCATGTATGTTGAGACGGTGTTCAAAATGCATATGGAGCGATATGATGGTCGAATAGTCGCAGGATACGACGCAATTGTGCATGCTTAAATGAGATAGTAAGGGTGTTTTGCCAAGAGTAATCTGTAACGGGTGGTCTGTGCCAGACACCAGTTTGACACGGTGCAAGAACGGGAAATCCTTCGCCTCCAACGCATTCAAGCACTTTGACAAAACCACTGGAGGAAGAAATATGATCTGTGCCATATACAGATGCTCAGATAACAGCTTCAAATAGGTCTCGGAGAACTGATATGGCCGTAGAAAGCGGGTTTTGGGTTCACGCCGCATGAGCGGCGACGTGAGCAAGTCCACAACCAAAGGGGTATTTTTGGTCCTCCCAAGTATCTCGCTGGATCCCTGAGGAAGTAGAAACGCAGATGATGCCCATAAAGAGGTCATGCTGAAAAGTATATGACGTATAGTTGAGCAGATGTGTCCCAACCGTATGAAGCCAAGAGAGCGTGGGTGCGGAGGCTCAGAGACTGCGCATATCTCCAAGATGTCGCAAATGATCTCCACTGGAAGTGATAGGAAAGAGAATGGATGGGGAAGTGAGAGGCTATACGCAGCTATATCAGACAATGCGCTTTTGACGCGGAAGCCGAGTACGTGTAACGTACGAAAGGCGGTTCTAACCGATTCTGAAGGGCGATTTCCATTGCATCAGATGTAGGTTAGCCCACGGAATATGTGCTGTCACGCAGATTGTCAAGAATAGGGACACTGGGGGAAACTGCAGAGATGGTGGCGGGAAGCAAGATCTCAAACTCGCTCAATCTGCAAGCTCATCGATGTTCACACGAGTACACCTCGTGTGAGTCGCACAAACCGCGCGTGTGCCTCGCTACGCGAGAGCCCATAGACGTATATGTAACGATATGGTCGAATTACAATAGAACAACTACAACAAACAGCAATGACAACACGAGGGGGCCTATGGCAATACAACTCTACAAATCAAGCGAGGAACAGGGCAACGGCCGCGCTCCTAGGTCACCTATGATTCCTAGCATAGTCATCGAGCTCCTCCAGTATCCTAACCTGCTCTGCAACAGGCCGTTTGTCACTGCAGGTCAAGTTAGCCGCAGATCGAGTCGCAGTGAACGAGGGAACACGTACAACTTCTGAGCAAACTCGGTCAGGTCCTGCGGGCGTTGCACGATCCCGAGATCGAGAAGTGCACGCTGGCGAGCTTGAAGCTTCTGCGCAGGCGTGGGCGGCGGCTTGTGGTGACGGCGCTTTGGAGGCCAATTCGGATCTGGAAGGGATTTGACGGATCTGCCTTGTGCAATAGCGGCCTTGCGCTTGGCTAAATCACGGGCTCTCCTCCTCGCCTGGCGCTCTTCCTATACAGTGCATCAGCGGAGGCGATTTGAAGAATTATGCAGCAAACACGCACCTCAATAACCTTCTGCACGCGAGCCTCCTCGATATGGCTCTCCTCTAGCAGCGCGTCGTTGCGGTGAGAGTACTTGATGCCAGTCTCATCAAGGATCCGCTTCGCAGAGTCTTCGGGGATGGCGGGTACGGCATCGCTGAATAAGAGCGATCCAAGACCCTTCAGTTCACTCTGTATGAGCGACGTATCAGTGACGATACAAGGAAGTGAGATTAGCCTATAAACGTACGTCGCCCTTCACCTCAGAGGCCTCAGCTTCTCGAACCCATTTCGGGCTCTTCGCATCCACCTGACCCTGCGAACGAACGGTGCCCAGATTCTCCAGGGCCCAATCGAGGTTCCCAACACTAGCGCGCTCGATAGCCATGCGCGTTGTTGATTCGTTCTCGTGTAAGGTGAAGATGTTCTTCAGACCGAACAATTCACCCTGTCGCTGCTTGTCTCCAGAGACGCCTGCGAAGTAGCGGGTCTGCATACTGCCCTCGTAGCCGATAAGCATTTGCTGTTGCTTGTAGACTTGGCGCGCGTAGATGAGCTCCTCGATGGAGCCTGCTCCGAGAAGACGGTAGACCGAGACGTCTCGCGTCTGCCCGTAGCGGTATGCGCGGTCCATAGCTTGCAGATCGTGCGCAGGGTTCCAGTTGGGATCTGCGGAGGGTTAAACATCATGACTGAATAGATTGTACTGAGGGAAGCATGTACCAAAGATTACGACCTTGTTGGCTGCCGTAAGGTTCAGACCCGTACCCCCGGCGAGTGTCGATACTATGAACACGAAGATGCTTGGGTCTTCCTGGAAGGAGTCTACGAGCGGCATGCGATCCGCAGGTTTTGTAGACCCGTCAAGTTTCACGAAGCCGTACGAGCACGTAGCGAGATGAAACTCCAACATGTCGATCAGCTTCACAGACTTCGTAAAGATCAAGACCTTGTTGGCCGCGGCGCGGTCGCTGCGCCATTCAGAAAGCAACGTCTCGAGCACCTAGCAGGATGGGATGAGATAAGATATGAGTTAAAAGAGATCGCGAAATTGCTGCATACCTTCCACTTCCCGCAGTACTCTGCCTCCAGCTTCGCCATAGCGTATTTAGGCGAGTGCCCATCGAACGCCATGTCAGAAAGTGCACGATTCCGCGCCGTCTGTTCCGGCGTATCAGTCGGCGCTGCTTATATGTCAATAAATTCCCTACAACGCGTAGTAAGAGCACAACTCACCGGGTAGGATGAGCGCGAGATGGTTTGATATGCTGATAAGAATCGACATATATCTGAAGAGGTCCTCCTTGGCCCAAGGATGGCAGCATTGGGAGCGCCTAAGTGGATAGTCAGATGAAGTCATCCGTGACTGACATGAGCGTAACTGACTTCTCTCGCGAGCCGCAATCGCAAGGCTCGTCTTTCCTGATCATATTCTGGACCGCAGTACTACCCACGATGCGCTTATAGACGGCAACTTGCTTGCGCGTGAGTGGACAGAATACGACCTGGTCCGACTTCTTCGGCAATTGATCCTTGATGATATCCTTCGTCCTGCACATATGCTCAGCGTTGGAACACGAGTCAAACACAAGGCGTCGTACCTGCGTAAGAAGTACAGCGGCAGTAGCTTATCGTGAAGATTTCCCTTCACCATGTTCGCTCGTTGGAGCTCCTGTCCGCGAGCGTTCCTAGCTTGACCAGCGGCCAAAGGATTTGCGACAAGAGTAGTCCACTGCTTGTGTGTGCCCACCAATCCGGGATTAGCCCAATCCAGTAAAACCCAGAACTCAGTCAAGTTATTCTGAATCGCCGTTCCAGTGAGTGCTATGCGCATGGGTCCCGTACGCTTGGGTGGCGTCTCGCCTGTGAGCAATATGAGGCGTATGCGGCAGACGTCGAGTGAAGACCTTACCGGCGCGGACAAGTTGAGTGAGGTGAGCCGGAACGTGGTGGCCATCTTTCCACGCGAAGGAGCCAAAAGCTTCGGCGCTCTTAGATCTCGGGTTCTTCAGGCGATGCGCCTCGTCGACGATAAGCACCGTGAACGGCAAGTCGTTAAGGTCCTGGATGTGAATTCTGGCCGAGTCGAACGATGTCAACACTAAAGCGGATGTCAGAGCAAGGACGGCGACTGCTATGAGGCATGAGACATACGGACGTCGAGTCGACCGTACGTGAAGTCCCGCAACACGGCGTCGCGTTCTTCCTTGGCGCCAGCATAAACGCCGACCTCGAAATAACCCCACTGTGAGTGATATCATTGAGAAGGCATCCACTATCGTAATGCATGTAGCTTGCCTTCGTAAACTCGCGCGCCCAATTGCCCACAACGCTGCTGGGAGCCACGACCATAGCGGTAGGCCATTGCGAGTCCGCCGGCGGTAACGAGCGCCGCCAGTCCTCCTTGTCCTGTAGGTGGTCGACGTACTTCGCGCGTCGACCAACATCGACGGGCGTGCCACTCTTGCGCATGATAGCAGAGAGAAACGCGATGATCTGTAACGTTTTTCCCAAACCCATGTCGTCGCCGAGAACAGCGCCGAGACCCTTTCGGTAGCGTTCGAAGAAGAACTTGACGCCGTCACGTTGGTATGGGCGCAGATACTTGTTAACAGGACCGGGAACGCGTGTTGCGGTGTAAGAATCCAGCCCAAAGACCTCCTTATAGGATTGGGCGGCAGACAGGAGAGTAGAGCCCTGAACAATCAATGTTATAATCAGTATAGGCTTCAGATAGGTGTGCAGATGTCACCAACTGCTGAGCGAAGCGCGGAGCTATCATCGTCGGCAGTCCCCTTGCCATCGTCATCTGACTCAGGCTCAGTGGTGGATCCATCGTAGACCTTCCCGGTCTCTGAACAGCGACTCAGTCGCGGAAGCAAGATTAGATCTCTTGACTACGTACTCGACGGTCCCGCATCCGACTCGCTCTCACTGACCGTGTCGCTACCGGATAGAACGGGTTGACTACTCGCCGCCGCCGAGTCCTTTGGTTTGTGAACAACAACGCCCCCTCGCGCAGTCGTGGTAGCAGGTTTAACCCTTCTCACAGGCTCGACGTCACTTTCAGGCTCTGCAAAGACAATAAGCCTATGTTGATAAATGATGAGAGATGGTTACCTGTATCGCTGCCGGAGAGTATTTGGGATGTTGGTAAGTTCTCGAGTTGTGGGGGACGAATTGGGGTCAAGGGTTTGCGGCCCGGAGGAGAAGAGGGTCGGGGATCCGAGTCGTAACCGTCGCTCATATCTTCATCCTCCTCCTCTTCTTCATCCTCATCCTCTTCCTCAGCGTCGGCATCGGCATCACTTTCATCTGTCAGAGGCTCCGGAGTATAGGCTATAATGTCGTCAGGAAAGCACACTGATGCGTTCTGAAATTACACACCGAAGAATTCGAGCAACGGGTTATATTCTGGTTCAGCCTTGTGTGCACGTTTAACACCTATAGGCGTCTCAGCATCTAGCACCTCTAGCATATGTATGATACGTACGCTTCTTAAGAGGCCCCTCCATCCTTGCCAGAGTCTCTGACCTGCGTCCGCGCTTCTTGGGAACCACAACATCAGGATGCGGGGAAGTAGCCTTACGCCCGCGTCCCTTCTTCTTCGCGGGTTCCGGCACGTACAGTCCAGAGACAAAATCCGGGTCAGAGTCTTCATCTAGTACGGTCTACAATCAATAAACGCGAGAATTCGGCGATTCTGAGACATACCCATGGGTGCGGGGATGGATTTGCGCGCGCCTGGATTGTGTTCTGTCAACAGGAGGGATAAAATGTTGAAGGTCGACACGTACGCTCTGCATAGCGCGATCCTTTTACCGGCGCCGTTTGCGTTTGCGCCTTAGATGTACTAGATGTACGGGACGACATGATGGTCGCAGTCAAGTCGCGTTGAATGGCCGCGACGCGACCGACGCGGTGACTTCACCGGCTCTCAGCCTCTCACGTGTGCGTGTGGTTCACATCAACTTTTATTGATCTTACGAAATATCTCTACGGACGCGCTGTATTATTATAACTTTCTCAGTGCGCAGGAGCTGGCAGTGCCAGATGAAATGCCATGTACGAGAATGCATAGCAGCGTCAGTGCCGACCCCGGAGTCCGTACTTAGAAGGAGATGAGTGGATGGATTTCAAGATTGATCCGGGGGCCACAACTCGCCACTGCGGGCACGGCAATGGTCATACTTCACGCTTCGCTGCTTCAATGTGTATCCAGCGCAAGCCATATAATGAGCACACCTAGATCTAGTACAACGTGTAGAGTAGATGTCCATATCTACGCTAAACAAGAATATATCCAAACGCCCGCATCTAAACGTCCAAGTGCATACGCTGACAGTTCACGCACATCCCCGCAGCCCGCATAGGCTGCTGCTCAAAATACGTGCATGCACCCGTCTCGCTATCCCTCAACCCCCATGGGCTCTTCCCGGTACCATTCGCTGTATTAGGCGACGTCCCGCTATGTCCAGATGCGCTCGACGCCGCACTGGCCGATTGATACATGCTCGAAGAATGGCCAGTCAAACTCGATCCTGAGCTCGGTGGACGACGTAAGCTCGAGCCCGCGCTCGCCGAATGGTGAAGTGTATGCGCGTTATTCGAGTCAAGGCTCGGAGCATTCGAATGTGCGCGGCGCGGCGGAGGCGGAGGCGGGACTTTGGGCGTCGTCGTGCGGCGAGGCGGAGGTGGCGGCGGTTGACGCACGCTCTCGCCTGGCGGACCGAATGCGTCCTCGCGCTCGTCATGCGCCTTCTTCGGCATGAGGTACGCGCCATCATCCATCGAGTCGGCTATACTATGCGTATCGGCTGCGCTCTCGTCTCCGGAGAAGGTGGCGCTGAGAGGGCTGAAGAGCGAGTTGGTCGTCGCATGTTCGTCGCCGAAGGGATGTGCTGCTGCTTCGTCGGAATGCGAGCGTTCCGGCAGAGGATGACCAGGCGACAGTTGACCACCGAAGGTACCTGAGCGCCCAGGAAATGCAGGTCGGATGCGCGGTGTAGTGGGCCTAAACTCCTCGGTATGTGTCGTTGGGAAAAGCCCACGATGACCGTCCAGTTCGCCCATCCACCAACCGTCGAGAACCTCAGACACCACAGCGATAATATCCCCGGATATGAAACTGAGCTCGTCGGATGAACCAGCGAAATCGTGTGTCGCACGAACAAGCTTGGGCTGCTTTGCGTCAGTATCGCGGTGCGGACGGGGAGGAATAACCGGGCTGGAAGCACCCGCGCTCTTCTTTGACCGCATTGAGCCAAAGGACCTTGAACTGATGGCGCTCGAAACGGGTGGAGCCTCGCCATCTGATTCGTCCTCTTGAAGATTCGCAAATAGGTCGCGGTCAACCTTGGACCCCTTCTTGCGGCCTATTGAGGGCATCCAGCCGGCGACGGACATGCGTTTGCCGGACTTGGATTCCTTCTCCTCGACACTCTTGGCACCTGAGCTGGGTCGGCGGAAGTGCTTGCCCTTCTCTTCGTCGTCGGTCTTGTCTCCCTTTGCAGTAGCAGCACTGTTGGCACGAGAGCGAGCACCGCGCGACGGAGGACGTGAGGCCGGCTTCGAGGCCTTCGAAGAGCGTCGAGACATGACAGGCGCCTGTCCCTCGTCGGACGCGTCCGAGTCCGAGTCCACTGCCGAGTCTTCAACAGGCTGCCGCTTCGCCGTAGCAGAAGAGCCTGTGCGCTTGCGTGGGGCAGACTTAGACCTGCTGCGTGCCGGGATCTCGGGCGAGCCGTTCGTTGAACCATCGAGGTCGGGCGTCCGTGCGAAGTGATGCATAGGACCGACTTCCCTGCGACTAGGCAGACGATTCAAGCTAGCGTGTGGCGCCCAATCGCGTTTGACATCACGCAGGATCTCTGCGTACTGCTCGGCGAACGCGAGTTCGGCGTCTAGCATGCCGGTCAAGTCGCGTAGTTGTTCGACCTCATGATCTTGGATAGCTTCGATACGCGCACGCAAGTCCTCGGCCTGCTCGTCGCTGCGAAAGTATCAGACGCAGAACGACAGGTCCACTACAGCGATGAACATACTATTTCATCTTGGCCTTCACGACCTCGTCTTCGGCGAGATCGCGGTCCTTCTCCTTGGACTTCTTGTTTGCTTGAACCTTCTCCAAAGCAATCACGGCTGCATCGTAGTTGATGCTGAGATGAACTCAGTACGCAGAAAGATAGATGTCGACCTGAAAACACGTACCGTCGCGTCTCCAGAGCTTTGCGTTCTACCTCGTACTCCTTGATCTCTTCGGCCGACGCCTGGAGAGTTTCAAGATACGAGCTCTGCAGCGTCAGTGCCAGAGCCTCTTGAGCCAGCGCGACCTTGCAGTGAGCCTGACCCAGTTTCACCAGCGATGATCCTAAACGGGATATTAGTCCGACGTGACAAGGACGATGCCTGTCAGCGGAACACACCATACAGCGAACCCTCCAACTGCTCTCCATGCACAATCATAACGACTCCCAGCGCATCTCGCGGCAACATCTTGCCCTCGTCGTCGACGGCATCCGTCGCCTTCTTCTTGCTGATACTGCGATGGTACAGAGTGCCAACCGCATGCAGCCTACGTAATTACAGTCAGACGATACGTTCAATAGACGGCTAGTCTTGTATGCACCTTCGAAGACCGTCACTGCGTGTCTCTATATCGCGTTCCAGCTCACGCGCTTCCTCCGTCACTTCACTCTTGTCCTTGCTCGACACCATCTCTCCCGCCCACTACGATATCATGTCAGCTGCCACGTACAAGCAACAACCACAAGCATCGTACTTGGCGAAGGCGTCCTAACTAGAACATGGAATGAGCAATAGTTATTTAGTTGGGAGCGTCACATAAACATACGCGTTTGCTAGCCATGTCGCCTGCACGTCGTTATCAAGTCAAGAAGCAGAAGAGAGCGAGGCACGCGGGGTAAGGCACAGATGGGATGGTGCCGCGCTAGCTTTCAGTCACGGCAAAGTGGTTCGAGTCGTCAGTCAATATATCGCGCCCAGCGCTATCTCGCCGGGAGAAGATGGTGGTTGGAGAGCAGGAAGCGGTCACGGAGAGCCGGAGTCGGTCCACTTTGCGCATGGCATGGCCAGTCCCAGGGTACGAAGCAATTGTGCAATGCCCTGATCGCAATGATTGGTTGCTCCAGATTCTTTCCAGCCATTCATCTCCGTAGCACGTGTGGACCGGTGTTGATCCGCGTCTCTTATTGGTCCAGGATTTTATCCTGGTGCCTGCTGGCATTGCTTCCGTTCTAAGGCTACTGCCAGTGGTAGTACAGCCGATGGGCTATGGTCTACAAGTATACAATATACAACAGCAGAGGTGGGGTATACGTCTAAGCCCGCACCACCGCCGGCCTCTCCTCTGCCTCTACCTCGCCTTTCACCTCCGCCATCTCGACAACTGGACCCTTCTCAGCATCCACCTCCCTCGCTTCCTCCGCCTGCGGACGGATATCGCGATATTTCATACCACCTTGCCATCCTAGCCAGGTCTTGCGGTCGACGTGTGGGCCGCGAGCAAACAAGAGGATGATTTGAAGAATGACGAGACCGATCATCCATACGCCCATCATGCGCCATCCGTGGGCTACGAAGATAGCTGTTCCTCCACTGGATCCAATCACCTTCCCGATGAACAACTATACGGAGCGATGAGCATCTTGTGGTCCGTTGGTGTTCAAGTTGACACGTACTGAGAGGATGAGCAATGCATTCATACGAGCTCGCATCTCCCCGGCAATACTGAGCACAGACGTGGTCAGACAGACCATCTGCAGCTGTCTGAACAGGTCGAGCCCGATCATGAAGACGACAACAGCTGCGATGTGTACTCCTGCCGCGCCAGTGTATAACGCCATGCAACCAAGTAAGGCTATGGTCGCATACAGCGCTCCCCACCATGGGACGAGTTTGTCGACGATTATCCCGAGGACCGGCGACATGAAAACACCGCACATGCCCACTAAACCGAACATTCCGATCGCAAATCTGATAAGAGAAATGAGTAGGGAAAGATTAAGAATGCACGGTACATACGTCGAGTAGTTATACGGATCGTCGCCAAGTAGGAAGGTGGCTGTGATCCAGTACGCAGTGAGAAAGATCTAAGACGCTTGAGCGTTATAACAAGATGCAAAAGCGCGAGAAGAGGCTCACACTCCCACAGAAGCCAATAAGCGCGGCTTGAACGACCTGAGGCTCGGTAACCAAGATCGTGACCAAACTCCACATGATATCCAAGTAAGTGAGTTTCTTCGTCTTGGGCGCGTAATCGGGCACCGTCGCCCACAACGACAACAATGTGGCGGCCTGCAATCCAAGTGCCATGAAGTATACGTTGCGCCAATCCGTATATTGTGCGATGATTCCCGAGACGACGCGCGCCATCAGCACTCCGAGGCTCAAGCCCGCGAGGACGATGGATATTGCTGTCGCGCGCCGGTGTGCAGGTGCGAGATCCGCTGCGAGGGGTACCATGATCTGAGGAACGATGCTGGCCATACCAATCAAGAACGAGAGGGTCTCAAAGACGACGAGTGACTTCGTTATGCAGAGGCCCACGGTAAGGGCCGTCGAGATACCCACGCAGCAGAGGAGGAGTGCACGTCTGCGAACGAGGTCTCCAAGTGGGCAGATGAGCAATAGACCGGTACCGTATCCTCCTTGAATGAGCGTCGGGATTCTGTGGGCGTTCAGAGCACGAAGTATGCCACGCCGAAGATGGCTCACTGGGCTATCCTATTATAGTCCGTTTTGAAGTACACCGAAAGCTCGACTGCGCAGAGCATGAGATTCGGCAATAACCTTTGCATCATGCGCTACGCACTCAATATAGGATCGACATAGTCGAGGTTCGCCACAACTAATTGCAGAGATCAATATGCAGTCAGGTGGTGGAGGGTAAGATCCACGTACTGAATGTCGTCGCAGCTGCGAAGAATATGTTGGTTACGATATTAAAAAGTATCGGACGCGCAGGATCGTGGCGTAGATGCTTCGGTATCGGCAAGAAGCCGAAGTCTGTTCTCCGAGTTACATGTGGTGGCTCTTCGGGCACAGAGATAACGGTTAGGTCGGGCAGTGGCGAAGAAGTTGTGTGTGGCTCGGTGCCAGCAGGACCAGAGAAAGCCATTTGCTCGGAAATTGGTGACATCTGCGAAGGGCTACGGGGAGCACGCCTCAGATCGAGACCCACATGCGTATCTTATAAGATAAGACAGCACTCATGTCGGCTCAAACCGACGGACACCGAGCATTGCGAGTATACCCTCGCGGTCAAGTGAGGCACCAAGCTGGCCACTGCGCGAAGCATTCGAATTGCCGGCCGAAAGACCGGTGGAGACATATGTATGGAGCCCCGGTGATCAACCATGCGCATGTGCAGCCTCAGCTCATTCGTTGTATTGATATAGTCAGATGGTTGAGAATGTGCTCTTCAGTCTCTGAGGCAAGAGGTTTGCTCACGGTGGTCGCTGACTGAAAGCGGTGACGCCGTAGCGAGCGCGCGCCGCGCGAACTCACGCCGGCAATTTCCGTCTGGCTTCTGGCTGGCGCGATGGTGAATGTTCTGTACTTCCAGCACAAGCATACTGAACCTTCCGTTAAAAAGCTTCAGGGCTGTGTCTCTGCAAGAGTAACCCAGTCAATACTCGAAGCAAGTCCTCGCAGAAACTGGACCCATCCACTACTTGGTGCTCATGGAAAGACCTAGAATTTGTTGCCTCATCGGGGGTGTGGCACAGGCTCAGTCATCTTGCCCGTGCACCCGCTCTTGATCCCGACGCTGACAACCTCTGGTCGTGACTTGTTCGACTCATATAAAGCCTCATCTATACCTCTGCTGCTTGAGCTATAAATCCCTGCCTCAGCATGCCCGCGCCTACCGAGATCCAATCCGTCAGCGAATGGAACACGACCCTCCGCGCCGCAAAGGCGCGCACACCTCCAACACCAATCGTGGTCGACTTTCATGCGCAATGGTGTGGCCCATGCAAGCAGATCGCGCCGTTCTACTCCCAGTTGGCATCACAGCACCCACATGTGCAGTTCCTCCGCGTAGACGTCGATGCGCCCGGTGTCAAAGCTATCGCGGCCAAGTATCAGGTTTCGGCTATGCCTACGTTTATGGCGATACAGGAGGGGAACGTTGTGGATAGCTTGAGGGGAGCAGATCCGCGTGGGCTTGCTAGTATGGTTGAGAAGTTGAAGGTCGCTGCGACAACACTACCTGCCGAGGCAGAGAAGGCGAAGGCCGAAGGTAACAAGGTGTGTCTCCCTTTTTTCCCCGGTTTGCTATGACTGGCTTACGTTATCTATAGGCCTTCTCAGCCAAAGACTACAAAATCGCTATCACCCACTACACGACTGCAATCGACAAAGCCCCGCGATCTGCCGTACTTCACGCCAATCGCGCCTACTCGTACCTGAAGTTGAGTGAGGATGGAGCATCACGAGCGGCTACTCCCGGATCCGAGTACTCCGCTGTCAGGCTGCGGCAGAAAGCCCTGCAGGATGCTATGCTCGTGACAGACCTTGACGAGCGTTGGGGGAAGGGCTGGTATCGCTTGGCCGAGGTCCTGAATGCCGTACGGCAGGATGCGTCGGGAGAGGACGTTGCGCCGGAGAAGAGAGAAGAAGGCGCGCGTGTATCGCGTGACGGCGTCATCGAAGCACTGGAGAATGCGGTCGGTCTATCTGACGGGAAGGTTAAGAGCGGTACGTTTACTCTACATGGTAGCTTCATGACGTTCACTGACGACGTACTCGATTCAGAAGCAGAGGCGTTGTTGCGATCCGTACGCGCTGAAGTAGCCTTATAACGTACTGAGACGTGAGGCCGTCCATATCATCAAGGTTGTTTGTATTATATGTATTGGGATTTCTGTAGGAGTCCACTGCTTGCTATCGTATGTTCATGTGTTATAGTCGTAGTATACTACAGTTGTGAGAGGAAGGTCGACCCTGTTGTCGCGTTTGTGGTACCTACCGCATGCCCGGGCGACTTCTGTTGCTATTACTTACTGTCGCAACCACAACCCGGTCTCCCAGAGCAGCCTCTCGTCGAGCCACTTTGTGAGCGTGGGACGTTTAAGCCGGAAAACCCGGGATTCTCTGATCAGGCATTGCGAAGCCTGGCGGCCTTACTACGCCTTGTAAGGCCACCTGGGTGATCTTGCAAGACCTGATCACGCATTACAATGCCTAGCTATGCAACCTGGGCCAATAGCACTGTAAGACGGCTGTAAAACGTACGGGTGGCATTGATGAATGACGCCGAGCACACCGTCGCAGCTATCACATCGTGAGAATGGCGGTGGCACGCCTGCCGCGGAACGTCGGCCTCAGGAAGTAGAATCAATAAATATGTTGGTTGTCTTGATTCACCAGTCTGGAACGGTCTGATCTACGACTGCCGACAAGGCGAACTGTAGTGCAGCAGTAACAATAGGGAGGGTGGGAGTCGCGTCAACGAGAATGCGAGGTACTTAATGTGCACGTATATGTACACTACTACTCTCAAAGCGTGTCCAGGCCTCAGGACTCACCTCGAGTACTCTGTCCTATGAATAAATGAGATGTTGGCGCTTAACCCTCTTCTCTGAGCGGAGAGAAGCGGATGGGGACAAAACGCGGCAACTAATCTCGAGCCGTTAACTCAAGTCGGCCGATCGTACCACGACCAGTCAAAAAGAACTCGGATAAGTTCGGGAGGCATAATTTTATTATGATTAACGAGGTCCAGGTGCACAAAGCAGAGTATGGGAAGGATACATAAGAGGGAGATTGGGCCGCGAGTCGTCGTGTGGGTACACATTGCCCTTCGGCGGGCTCAGCAAACTGAACCCATGTCAGCAATCCGAGTCAGAGCAAAGTAATGCCTGCACGCACCTCGATGAAGTGCCCCTCCTTAACAAGCAACTCTCCTGCCCCAGCACGATGCTCAACTTCAAGTCCAACACCGTCGAGCGAGAAGTGCTTGATGTGTGCACAGTGTGTGCCCACTCGCAAACAGATGGATATCGATCAGTAAGGCTCATACTTATACAGAGCGGTGGATCCGTTCGTTATGCTGGGAACCGAGCACCAGTAGTCAGCCGCAATCGGCGGTGGTCAACGAGAGTGCAATGCACGACACTTGCGAGCAACGACCTGCCGCGCCGGAATGCTGAACGGCACTGTGAGGACGATATATAACGTGCACGAAGGCAAAGAAAAGCGGACTCTTAGCCTTGCGGATTCTCGCGCGCGTGCGGCGCGTGAGGGTTCGGGTTCGATCCCGACTAACAGTCAATTTCAACAGATTACGAACTCAACAACACAAAGCTACCATTACTAACAAAAGACCAAAAAGGAAAGCCTAGTACGTGATGGACCCGACAGCGGGTCCAGGATATTTGTTTTATTTTTTGGACCCACCTTATTTGGCCTGGTAACGCTCACAATGCCTAGCTACACTCGCAATGCCTGGTCACGCTCGCAAGACCTTGCGACGCCTGGCCACGCCTGACATTCCATTGTGGAGCCTGGTAAGGCCTCAAATCTTATCACGCCTTGCTACGTCTGATCGGGCCATGCTACGTCTGACAAGAGAAATCCGACTTTTCCGGCATTTGTATCGGCATTTCCCGTCCTCCTGGCGCAACAGCGAAGGTCTTGCTCCTTCCACCACCGCCCTGTGGTCCCGAATGTGTGCCGTGCTTTATCCTCAGCGTGAACACCAGCGCATTCCTCAGCTGAGGACATTGCGTCATGCGCCCATTATCTGTGGTTGAAACTGATCCATGTGGTTCGATGCATACAATATATAAGGTGTTCCCTAAACGGGTGTGGCATGCATCTGCAACTTCGCTCCTGCACTTCCACCCTCAACTCTGCGGTAACCCGTCCCTGTTCGTAATACTCGAGACTCCAGAAACCTGTCCACCAATCTCACCGAACTATTCAACTCGACATGCCCGCCGTACCGATGGATATTCACTCCATTACCGGGTGGGCCGCTGCCCTCATCGCTACCAAGACATGCAACCCTCGGATACCCATGGTGGCCAAGTTCTACGCCCCATGGTGCAATTCTAACAACGAAATGGCTCCCTTCTATCTATCACTCGCAGAACAGGAACCACATGTGCAGTTCCTTAACGTCAACGTCGCCGACCCTGAAGCGTACGCTGTAGGAGCGCTGTATCAGGTCGATTACGATAGCCTTCCTACCTTTGTCGGTACATACGATGGGGTCTCCTTCCATAAAGTGCAGGGAAAGAACCGACGTGCGGTGGCTAATATGGTGGACGAGTTGAAGAAGGCGGCATGGAAGATGCCTCCGGAGGCGGAGCAGGACAAGGCGGACGGTAACAAGGTACACTCAGGATTCCCTCGATACTTGTTTGGCAACATCGCTCACACTCACGGCTCGCAGGCGTTTGCTGAAAAAGAGTACAAGTCTGCCATCGCCCACTACTCGGCCGCAATCACGAAGGCGCCGCGCACAGCCGTGTTGTACTCCAACCGCGCCATCTCCTACCTCAAGTTAAGTGAAGAGGATGCTGCGAGCGCTGAGCATCCTGACTCCGAGTGGCACCCCAAGCGTTGTCGAGGGAAAGCGTTCGGAGACGCTTGCTCCGTTATTGACCTCGATGTTCGCTGGGGAAAAGCCTGGGTCCGTTACGCTCAGGCGATGATTGCAGGGCAGCAGGATGTCTTGGATGCAGATATGGCACCAGAGCTCAAGGCGGAAAGGGTGCGCTTTGTGCGTGACGGCGCAATAGCAATGCTGGGACAGGCAGCTATCATGTCCGAAGGAAAGTTCAGAGCTGGTGCGCCCCATCTCGAACGTCCCACAGCGTGAAGTTGACTAACGATACTTTCGCAGAGGCCGAGGCACTGCAGCGAGCCTTACTCGATGGCGCCTAATAATATCGACCTTCTCGGAGGGCCTTCGTACTTTGTTCGCATTCGCTGCTTTCTTGTGGTTATTCTGGTATCTGGTGTCATCACCGTTAAGGGATGCCTTTGACTCGATAGGCATAGCAATGCCCGTAATGAACGCATCTTTGTAGGCTTGGCAAGAACGATAACCTATACAGGCAAGCCTTCTTAAATTTGTGGACGCATTTGGAACGCAAGCCCTTCATGTCGCATCCCTCAAGTGACGCCCTTCCTGCACCATGATGGCTCGCCCAAACCCTAAGAACATTGTGTTTTTCTATGTGCGGCGCACAATTGAGTTACGAGTACGCCCCGACAGAGCACCAACCAATTGTGATACAGACTTCGTTCTACAGCACGCCCAGGGACAACAGACGCATAAGATGTAAGTTCGTGTAGGCTGTCATCGGCGTATACTGATATGTTGCGTCGGAGCCCATTACACTTGGTCGTAGGTGCGGTAGGGAAAGGCGACCCGGGCTGTAGCGAAGTGCCGCCGCGGGGTCGTGGTGGTATGAGATGAGGTGCTACGGTACATGCGGGCTCGGTCTATCCTACGTTCCACGTGGGCCACCACTCCACGGGTAGCCGCGCTTGTCGTCGACAACTCGTTGTCGGGGCTTCCCAACCCCGAAGTCTAAGTCTGCCCAAGTCCAGAGGACCATGCATGAGCGTGCGACCCTGTATCGGCATCTCCCGCTCACCTTGACTCGAAGTTGAACGTTCCGCTCGTTCCACTCATGTAATCCATACTATGATCCCGGATATTACTATCTTTCACTCTCAATGCAATTAGCAGCGCGTCCCTCGACCAACGCCATGCGTCACCTTCAACCTTCTGACTGAGGTCGCGCACGGATCCGTGCGCGCGCATGGACTTATAAGGAGTTGCCTAAATGGGGTGTGGCACACCTGCAACTTCTTCCACCTTGAACCCGACAGTGGTCCACCCCTAATTGTAACACCCAAGACTCCTTGGACGCCGTCCACCGTTCTCGCTGAGCCATATTCCATCTCCTCAATATGTCTGCACCGATCGAGATTCACTCTGTTGCCGAGTGGAACGCCACCCTCCTTGCCGCCAAAGCGCAGACCCCTCAGACGCCTGTGGTGGCCATGTTCTATGCCCCATGGTGTGGTCCTAGCAATGAAATGGCTCCGCTCTATCTGGCGCTCGCGGATCAGCATCCACATGTCCAGTTCCTTCGCGTCAACGTCGCCGACCCTGAAGCGACTGCTATAGGAGCGTTCTTCGGGCTCGATGGTCTGCCTACTTTTATCGGCTTACACGACGGCATCATCTTCGACCATGTGCAGGGCACGAACCCTCATGGGGTGGCTGATATGGTGGACGAGTTGAAGAGGACGGTATGGAAGCTGTCTCCGGAGGCAGAGCAGGACAAGGTGGAGGGCAACACGGTGCGCCACGAATCCTGACACGTATTCATCACGTCTAACATCGCGTCGCTCAGGCTTTTGCTGCCAGAGATTACAAATCAGCCATTGCCCACTACTCGGCCGCAATCGAGAAGGCGCCGCGCACCGCCGTACTGTACTCCAACCGCGCCATCTCCTATCTTAAACTGAGCGAGGAAGATGCTGCGAAGCAGGAGCATTCTGACTCCCAGTGGAATCACAGGCATCTGCGAGCGAGCGCGTTTCATGACGCTTCGTTCGTCCTTGAGCTTGACGTTCGCTGGGGGAAAGGCTGGTACCGTTTCGCCCAAGTGATGCTTGCCGTGGAGCAAGATGCCTCTGGAGAGGATGTTGCACCAGAACACAGGGAAGAAGGGGCGCGCAAGGCGCGAGACGCCGTGATAGCAGCGCTGGCACAGGCAGTCGCCTTGACGGAAGGAAGGGCCAAGACTGGTGCGTCCGATCGCGAACGCCTCGTATCTGTTACTGACGATACTCTTGCAGAGGCCGAAGCGCTACAGCGAGCCTTCCTCGATGGTGTCTAGTGATTCCGACGTTTGAGGAATGCTCCAGTAGTCGTTGTTCTCTCGTGGATTTATTGGCCTTGATCATGCTTATTGTCAATCTACGACTAGACCTATCACCACTGAACGATAACTTGCTTGAACAGACCATATTTAGGTAACTCTCTCTGGGACGCAGGCTCTTTCTGTGGAGATACTGAATTACGATATGGTCTATCAAACTTGCGTCGCAAACTCGTCGCGCTTTTCGTCTGCAATCTTTTCCTGTGGTACACCCTCCTGCTTGCGGACCACACTATCTCCATCCGTCTTCTCCCTCTCCGACCGCTCCCTTTCTTCCCTAGCCTCGTTTCTGGCCTGTACGACACTCTTCCAAAACTCGAAGCCGCCCTCAAAGCCGAACCACGTATACCGTTGCGTATGCGGTCCACGGACGAGCAACATCGGAATCTGGACGGCACTGAGCGCAAACATGAGTGCTCCCACGGCTCTCCAACCGTACTTGACATACACCGTGGTGCACACACTCGAGCCGACGGCTTGTCCAACCAGTTGCTGCAGAACATATCGCAGTTACTGAGTCGACGCTGAAAGCAGAGAGTTGGAAGCTCGGCTTACCGAGAGAATGTATACGCTGTTTAGCCGTGCGCGCATATGTGGGTCAATGCTCAGTACGCTCGTCGCGAGGCTGACTTGCTGCAGCTGTCGGAACACGTCTATGCCAATCGTAACAATCACGACGGCTGCAACATTGACGCCCGCTGCACCCCAGTATATCTGCATTTCAATGTCAATCGATTATCACCTACTACTGTACACTCCCACTTACCGCCGCGGTGAATAGCATCAGGACTGTTGCGAAGAGCGTACCGTACCATGGCACCATCTTGTCGACAAGCCGTCCAACGAAAGGAGCTAGTACAACCCCCGCCATACCTACAATGCCGAATAAGCTTGTAAAGCGTCAATGGTCGGATGGTCGGTGAACAAAAGCATACAAACTCACCCGATTACCAACGTCGAGTAGCTATACGGCGAGTTTCCGAGCAGGTAAGTCAATGTTACCCAAAATCCAGCGAATGTACAGCTACTAGCCACGCTGATAAGATACGCCTGAACGAGCGTTGGCTCTGTAGCAGCGAGCTTGACCATGCTCCCCATGATACGCACGTAAGTCAGATCCGGGTTCTTCGAGGGAAAGTCCGGAATCGTCGCCCAAAGCGCGACAAGCACCGCGCCTTGTACTCCGAGCGCCATGTAGTAAATGTCGCGCCAGCTGGCAAACTCGGCAATCAGACCACCAAGCAATCGCGCCAGGAGGACGCCGAAGAGTAATCCGCTGAGGATGATGGCAAACGCAGACGCGCGCCGGTGAGGCAGAGCAAGATCCGCGGCCAGAGGAATGAGGATTTGAGGCGGATTGCTGAACATTCCGACGAAGAAGGTGAGGACTTCGAATGCAACGAGGGAGTTTGTGATGCAGAGTCCGATGGTGAGGGTGAGGGCGATAAAGACCGAGCCGAGCAGAAGCGGCCGGCGTGGAACGAGGTCCCCGAGCGGCGCGACAAGCAGCAGACCGGCGCCATAGCCGGCTAGTGCAAGTGTAGGAATACGTGATATGCGGTCGTAATCCGTGTGGAATGCCGAAGCCAACTGGACTGCGCGCCATTAGCTACTGAGTGCCTCGGGTATGAGACCACGTACTCAGGATGGGTTGGCAGTAATACAGATTCGCTCCAACTACGCACTCGTGTTAGAACGAAGAAGAGGATGAATAAGGAAGGGCGTACCGAAGGTTGTTGCGAGAGCAAATACAGCGTTCAAGAGAAAGCCGAAGTGCACATGCCTCTCGGGATGGTAGTGCAATCTCTTGGGTATTGGCACGAACAGGAAGTCGACCTTTCTTGTCTTCTCCTCCTGCGCGCGTTCACCCTCGCCCGCGACTGCAGAGGCTATGGAAGGGTTGGCTTTCTGCACAGTGTTATCGTCACCTGGCGAAGGAGGCGACGTTGAGCTCATACTAGCCGTCTGAACTTTTGAGAAGATGGGCTTAGATTGAGAGGCTGTTCTTCAATGCGTGTTTGGTTATCAATGCGAGGTCGTGCTATAAGCACGTTGTCGGTATTGCAAGAACCACGATATCGGAATAATCCAGTGGATCCAGTGTGGGTTCATTCGCCGGCGATGTGGGTCGTCAAAGAAGCAATAAGTACGTTGGGTTGCGTTCAATGGACGTCCCTTGTTCTTTGCCTGACCAACTACGTTGGAAGTGGATTGCCCGCGTTTTGACGAATGAGCAGTGACAGTTCAGTCCGGGTCTCAAAGTCGTGCGCATTTAACCCCGACCCATGAACAGCGCATACGGAGGAATGACTGGGAGTGTGGCTGGATAGTAAGACATTAAGTCGTCCAGTCGCTCAGGAATAGAAGATCAAGTATGCGGCTACCTATTGTAGCCAGGTGACATGGGATGTAAAAGTACCAGCCGCCGCCTGGATGATGGTTGTCGGGAGCAAGTGCGACTCGCCGCATAACAAACGGCGTGACGACTAGTACGCTGTCACACGAGGCTCAAGCCAGGGCACTGCCGTACGAGTAGGCTGAACGGTTTCGTGTAAATGGTTCAATAGGTAGTGTAATAGTAATCGAGAAGTAGAACAGTGCAGTATGCGTGCTGCAGAATCGGTCTGTCACGAGCAATAATCAGACTCTCGTCGTGGGATTGTCGCGCTTCTCATCCGCCATTCGCTCCCGCGGTACGCCTTCCGACATCGTGTTCGCGCCATTTGCACTTGCTTGATCCTTTCCTGCGAGCTCAAAGTCTCCTCCCTGGTTCTGGTTCTCGCGTGCCGGCACAGCCTTTCTTCTGAACTCATACCCGCCTTCGTGACCGAACCAGGTATGTCGCGGCGTATGCGGTCCACGGATGAGCAAGATTGGGATTTGAAATGCACTGAGCGCAAACATGAGTGCCCCCAGCGCGCGCCAGCCGTATTTGATGTATACCGTGGTGCATACGGACGAGCCGACCACTTGTCCCACGAAGATCTATCCTCACAACGTTAATCAGAGCGATACACAACGGGCGAAGCTAGAACAGCGCACCGCAATAATGTATACGCTGTTCAGTCTCGTGCGCATTGCCGAGTTGATGCTCACTACACTTGTGGCTAGGCTAACTTGCTGCATCTGGCGGAACACATCCACACCAATCGTAGTGACCACAACAGCTGCGATATTTACGCCCGCTGCGCCCCAATAGATCTAAAGACAACGTTGGTGAGTGACTTTACATTGAAAAACGCCGGGCTGAAGCTACTGACCGCTGCGTTTAGAATCAAAAGACCTGTTGCAATGAGCGCACCGTACCAGGGCACAAGCCTATCGATTAGTTTGCCAAGAAGAGGTGCAAGCATCACGGCTGCGATGCCGAGCAGACCCCAGAGGCCTATTCAAGGGTATAAGTTGTTGTTTCGGTCATAGCAGTTCGCTTGGACTGACCGATACCTAGCGTCGAGTAGTTGTAGGGCGAGGATCCGAGCAGAAAGGTTAAACTAACCCAGTAGCCTGAAAAGCAAGCCGAAGACGCCATGCTGATGATACAAGCTTGCACGAGTGTTGGTTCCGTGACAACAAGTTTGGCCATGCTCCCCAAGATGCGCGCGTAGGTAAGGTCGGGGTTCTTCGCAGGGTAATCCGGAAGCGTCGCCCACAACGCAACCAGCACTGCGCCTTGTGCTCCAAGTGCCATATAGTAGATGTCGCGCCAACTGGCAAACTCGGCGATGAGGCCACCGAGCGCCCTCGCTAGAAGCACGCCGAAAAGAAGGCCAGCAAGAATGAGCGACATGGCACTAGCACGACGCTCTGGTGGCGCAAGGTCGGCTGCGAGTGGGATGAGAACTTGAGGTGCGATACTGAAGATGCCTATGATGAAGGTGATAACCTCAAAGGCGACGAGGGAAGTTGTGATACAGAGGCCGACTGTGAGGACGAGGGCAACGGAGATGGTCCCCAGCAGGAGCGGCCGGCGAGGAACGAGGTCTCCGAGTGGTGCGACGAGTAGTAGGCCAACGCCATAGCCACCTAGCGCAAGGGTTGGAATCTGGGATATGCGATTATAATCCGTGTCGAATGTTGAAGCTAGCTGGACTGCGTTCGGTCAGCTCTATCATATCTCGGGGAAGGGAACATTTGGCGTACTCAAGATGGGCTGGCAATAACACACGTTTGCCACGACTATAGACCCGAGTCAGGACCGGACCGCGATGAGGAGGAGTAATGAGCGTACCGACGGTGGAAGTACCACAGAATATAGCATTGAGAAGCAGACCGAAGCGTGGCTGTCGTTCAGGATCGTAGCGCAGCCTTCTAGGTATCGGTACCAACATGAAATCAGCTCTCCGCATATTCTCTGCTGGCGGTATAGCGTTTGGGTCCGAGTCGAGCGAGGGCATATCGCGCGCAACAGGCTCCTTGGTGTTCGAAATCACTGGCTATATAGCGCGAGACATAATATATGACATTCGGCAAGAAGACCGTGGCTAGCGGAATACCATGTGGATCAGATGTGGATGCCGCTTCACACCTGTTCATCGATCTTCATGCACGGGGATGGGCCCAGGGTGGTTCGAGTGCCCAACCTGAGAGCCGCGTATTCGTTCAGTTCGTACGTATATACACGGACCAAGCAGATAGCATCGGGCATGCCCTTTCCAGATTTTCGAGATTCATGAATGAGCGCGCGAGACAAGCGCAAATCGATCAACAGAGCGTTACATCACGCGTTACATTAGCGTCACGTATTTGTCACATATGGCAAAAGCGGATACAAACCCTCCGCAAAGCCTGTCGGTTGCTTTGTCTGGAGAGGCAAGAGGTCATCTATGGTATATGTGCAGGTCGTACAAGAAATTTGATGAGTCGTGAATCATTAGACACTCGTTGCAGGATCATCGCGCTTTTCATCCAAGGCTGCATGGTCTTCGGGCTGCGGCGCATCCCCCTCGGGCTGTTTGGTATCTGCACCATTGCCATTTGTCCTCTCGGCCTCAGAGCGTTCCCTTTCTTCTCTCTCCTTCTCGCGTGCCAGCACGACGCTCTTCCTGAACTCAAGGCCGCCCTCGTACCCGAACCAAGTATAGCGTCGCGTATGGGGCCCGCGGATGAGCAGTACCGGGATTTGGAATACGCACATCGCGAACATGAATGCGCCAACGGCGCGCCAGCCGTACTTGGTGTAAATCTGCGCAGACACGGCTGAGCCGGTGACTTGGCCGACAAAGAGCTGTATAGAGCAAGATTAGCTAAAATAGACTGGGCGTTGGGAGAAAGAAGGCTTACCGCAAGGATGAGTACACTGTTCAGTCGTGCACGCATCGGCGCGCTTATACTCACTACGCTCGTAGTAAGGCTGACCTGCTGCAACTGTCGAAACACGTCCAGGCCAATCGTGGTAATCACCACAGCAGCAACGTTCACCCCCGCCGCGCCCCAGTAGATCTGTGTGAGTTCAAATGAGCAAGGGACTCAGCATAAGGGGTCTATATTACATACCGCCATGACGATGACCAGCATAGACGTCGCCGCAAGAGCACTGTACCATGGTACCATCTTATCGACCAGACGACCGACGAGGGGTGCTAGCATGACTCCCACAGCGCCCACCAAACCGAAAAGACCTGCGTTCGGCTGTTAATCGTCAAATTAATCGTGGTAAATCGCTAGAACTGACCGATAACTAGCGTTGAGTAATTGTATGGTGCATCGCCGAGGAGGAAGGTCAGGGAAATCCAATAACAAGTGAAGGTCGCGGAAGAGGCCAAGCTGACGAAACAGGCCTGTATGAGCCTTGGCTCCGTGACGGCGAGCTTGACCATGCTGCCGAGAATGTGGGGATACGTCAAGTGGGGATTCTTCGATGGGTAATCCGGCAATGTCGACCAGAGAGCGGCAAAGATGGCTGCCTGTGCACCGAGTGCCATGTAGTACACGTCGCGCCAACTTGCGAACTGGGCGATGAGACCGGCGAGCACACGGGCGAGCAAGACACCGAAGAGCAGGCCGCCAAGCACGAGTGCCATTGCTGACGCGCGACGCTCTGGCGGAGCAAGGTCTGCCGCAAGCGGGATGAGAATCTGAGGGGCCACACTGGCCATGCCAACGAAGAAGGTGATTACTTCGAAGGCTACGAGTGAGGTTGTCGTGGCTAAGCCGACGGTAAGAGCGAGCGCGATGCTAATCGTCCCGAGTAGCAATGGTCTCCGAGGAACGAGATCTCCCATCGGTGCGATGAGCAGAAGGCCACAACCGTAGCCTCCCTGCACCAGAGTAGGAATTCGCGATATGCGGTCATAGTCCACCTTGAAAGAGGCCGCCAATTCGACTACGTGAGGTCACGTCAATACCTACGGCGTCTACCATTCAACAACGTTACGCACTCAGGATAGGTTGACAGTAATACAAGTTCGCCACAACTACGTTTACAGATTAGAGCTTGCAGCAAGATGACGTATGGAAGGAACGCACTGAATGTTGAGGCAATGCCGAAAACACAGTTCAGGAGGAGTCCGAAGTGTACTTTCCGATGAGGTTCATAGCGTAGCCGCTTGGGTATAGGCAAGAACCAGAAGTCAAACTTCCTTGTCTGCCTTGCCAGAGCTTCCGCCTCTGGGGTAGCATCAGCAGCGGGCGCAGCCTGAGGCGCCGGTAGCGCGGAAGCCGCCTTCTCAACGTCCTGCTTGTCCGTTCTCTCCCTCGGCGTCTCAGTGATCGTCGGCGAAGGGGATACCGGTGCGCTCATGGCCGTCTATGTGCAAGGATAGTGAGGGAACGGGGAAACTCTGCGGGGAGGAATCGCTCCAGACGCTCGCATGCATACGTCGACATCTCCGTTTATAAGATGATGACCGCGCTATACAGGTTGCTTTTTCGCGCGTCGTGGGCGCTTGAACGCCGGATGCGGAAGGCCGAAATTGATGTTCGGCGCAACGGAACGCAGTGTGGGTGCATCGAAAAAGGTGATCGTATGTACCTTTGTGCAAGCATTACTCAGACATTGGCTATTTTCAGGACGCGGCGCGCTTCAAGCACGAAGAACAGTGCGTCATTCGCCGAGGAAAGTGGGAACGCAGTATAACATCAATACAAGTACACTTGCTACAGCAACTACATCCAAGTCAAGCATCTCGCCACATGCAAATTGTATGAAGTGCTGGATCATTTGTGCGAGCCTTCGCGAACCGCTGACCACGCATCGCCGGAGGCCATGCCCCGCAAAGGCAGTCAACGGTCTTGAATCCTCGCGGTGTCTCGCCCGAAGTGACCGATGATGATCAACCAACAAAGCATCAAGCCTGCATTCGGATGGTGTCCCCTGCCCGTGTCCAAAGAATAGCAACACCGAGTTGCGTCTGCGGCTGTCCGAATCCCCGCCGACCCGGAGATGCATGCAATCTCACTCCGGAATACCTATCCAGTGGTATAGTACCGCACCCTGGATGGAATGTGTGAGCGTCAATGGGTGGGGCAATCACGATTGAGGATCCGAACCGACGAGTTGTCCTTGCGTACAATCTTGCGGTTCACGAGCGCGATAAGACACTTGTTAGCCCGCGCCTGGTTGACGTCTGGCGGCTTGACGAGCTCGAGAACTGTAGACGTCGTTAAGCACTTGGCTAGTACAATGTAAGATGAACTCGGCGCACTTTTTAATCCGCGACCACTGGCATCCATGAGCAGCTCGATAACTGTTTCGACGTTCTTGCGCAAGGTCGGATCGTTCCCGCGAAACTCAAGTGGTAAACTCGTCACGGCCTTGTCGATTGCCAGCTGCGCATACTTATGAGCGTAAAAGCCAATCTTAAAGGGAAACGCACGAACCGATCGAGCTTTCTTCTCCTTCGCACTGAGCGCAGGTTTCTTCCCTTTCTTCACCAACACTTTCTTTGTCCCCCCAACAGTGTTGACAGTCGTATCCGCTGCAAGAGTCGTTTCAGCAGCGGCCGTACGTTCCGCTTCAGCAGCGCGTTCCCGTTCGCGCTCTGCCTCACGCCGTGCGGCCTCCAGACGTGCTTGTGCCTCCTCGGCAGCGATCTGTGCCCGTCGCCTGGCTATCTCGAACGATGCTTTGTTCGGTTCCTACCGTGCAACTGTCGTTATGAGAAAGCCAAGAAGCATAAGTGAGCACTTACCTCATGCCACTCTACACATAAGCCGTTCATCCCTTGAACGTACATCCAGCTAGCAAAGGCATCGTTGAACTCTGCTAGACTTCGTCCAAGGCCCGCGAGCTGACCAGCCGCTGTGCTCAGTGACTCTGCCTTATCACTCCGCGCATCAGCGTAGATTCCCAAAAATTCGTACAGCACTGTATAATCTACCTCATCGCATAGTTCTGCAAGTGCAGGCGGCAGAAACTCCAGTCCGGCAGGAGCACTAGACTCGCCGTGACGCGCAGTTGAGGCGCGCGAAGAAGATCGTGACAAGCGAAAGAGAGACCCTTGCGAAACACGTCGTAGGGGTGTGCGTGGTGCAGGAGGGGCCATCACGAATTCTGTTGATGGGCAGGGAACACTGATGTACGCGACGAGGAGACAGTGGTGGTTCAAGATGAAGACGCGTTCGCACGTGAGCGCGTTCAAGTTGTGTCCGGCCGCATGCAGGAGCGTGTCCTGAAAGCTTGAAGTGAACCACCACGGCTCTTGTAAAGGCGTTGCATCTCCTCTGCCTCCACCACACTCGACATGGCCTTGTTATCTATATCCCACGAGGATCCCGCCTCCGTAACTGCGCAGGAACTTCCACTATGGACTAACGACGTCGTCGTCGACGCTGTCGCCGTCACGCAAGTACCTGACGAGTCCGAGGTCTCCGATACAGAGGAGGAAGTACGCGCACGCGTCGCTCGTTTAGATATAGACGAAGACATACTGAATGCACTCGATGCCGATATGGATAATGCCATGCGGCGCTGGCGTAATCTCTACCACCAGCGAGTTCGATGCGGAACCAACAAAGCGCTCTGGTCATTCACTCGCACTGTTGCTAGTGTGGCGGAGTCTGTTTTTAACAAGACAGAGAATGCGAAGCTGAAGGGCACGGATGCACGCCGGGTGACCTGTCTGCTCGTCACGGAACATGGTTTATGTTCTTTTCTCGAGCTGATCGTCTCCCAAGACGACTTCTTTTCTGAATATCCGGTTCGTCATCTACCATACACTCATCGAGAAGGTCTAGTCTGATTATCCTCTTCCCATGTGAAGGATTTCGTGATGAGCGTCCTGGATGTCGTGATCGCTGTAGTTGCCGAGGCAGAGAAGAATGTGGTCGTTCTCAGACAGTCGCGAGAGCTCATTGCTGCACTCTGCGACAACGCCTGGAAAACGCACACCCTGTTGGCTGATAACGATGGCGTCGATCGGTTCTATCCTTTAGGCAGAGAAGGAGTTCGGCATCAACTGTACTTCGTAATGCTCGCAATCATAATGCCCCTAACTACGTGAGTTCATGGGCATCGTTGGTTTACGCTTCATGCGCCCTGACACAATCTTCTTTTTCTTTCCTTAAGGAAGTCCCTCGGGTCTGAGTCCGTCTTACGCAAAGCAAGTTTTGTCTGCTGGTTCTATTCACCAGAGATGGAGGAGACCGACGGCAGTGAACTCAATTTCTCGACCATTATGCTCGACTACGCCATCACAGGCAACCATGGTACATCGAAATCACGGAAAAACCTGGATGAGGAGACCGTGTTCAGCGCGCAGATGGAGATGATGAAGCTCGATATTCTACCGGCCTTTGGAGCGAAGGCTTACCTCGCGCGCTTGTGCAAAACACTCGAAAATCCCAAACTTATTGACGAAAGTCTCAATTGGGCCATCACGAGCATGTCCAAATCCGTGATCGCCCACTCGGAGTTCTTAAACGAGCTATCCCCGTCTGGCGCTTTGAAAGCTGGAGTTGAATGCGTCAATCGTCAGGCTCTGAAGGGAAAGCCTGGAAAGCAAAGTGATTCTTTGTGTCATTTTCTGGGCATGTACACGTACGTGGACACCTTAGCTTAGTGTCTGCTGCCCATAATCTAATGACTAATAGGACAATCATGAAAACTGGTCCGACACGCCACCATCCGGCATATACTCCACTCATACGGGAGGGCTGCATAGTCGAAATAGTCTCCCGCGCACTTCGCGTTTGTGTGACTGAAGGGCAGAGCTATGGATTAACTTACGGTTAGTTGGCACACTTGGGAAACAACTTCCCTGTATCTGCGCCCGCACTGATGGACACCGCAGCTATGTGTCTCAATGCTTTGAACGCTCTGAAAATCTGTGTCTTGCCGATGAACAAACTCAGCGCAAAGAACATCCTCCGCAAGACCATGCGCCATGGTTTCCGTGACGATTGGTATCCAACACTCACTTTTCTGCGCCAGACGCGCCCCCGTGCTTCTGTCGGCGAGCACGATCGTCTACTCGATACCTGGAAGCGCCTGGGCGAAGACATGGGATTCGACGAAGATGTGCAAAAGGCCGATTACGAGCGCGAGTTGCGCAAGGCTCTACGCCACTGCACACGGACGGAATGTCGGTATCATAAGGACGTATGTCCTGTACGTGTGCGCGCTTGCAAGGGGTGCGCTGAAGCGGTACGCAACTTTTTGTCAAACAGGCGCTTATAGGATGCTGGCGATCTAATTCTTCTACAGAGATATTGTAGTTCGGCTTGTCAACGCATCGATTGGAAGGATGGTCACAAGTCACGATGCAAGCGTCTGAATGGGGCGGAAGGGCCTCCTGACGCGATCTGATCGCCTGAGCACTGCAATTACGAGTCACTCACTTTCTTATATTATGTTATATCTACCGTATAGATTCGACGAACATTGGGAAACAATTTGAGCCTTCTGCGTGTTGTGCAGGAGATGAGGTGCTCGAGAATATCGAGAATATCGTGGTGGTTCGAGTGCGAGACGTGTTCGCACGGTGAGCGCGTCGGTCGGTAACGTGGCAACCGCATTTCGTCAGAGATTTCGACCTTGACAGCGACGTCCATCTGTGCTACCTGTCTCGTCATGGCTCTGAACATAACTACACCAGTCGCATGTGAAGCGAATACTTTTGGTGACCCCCCTCCCTGGACCCATGGCCGCACAGTCAGCGAGCTTAGCTCGACTCCCCCTGAGGGTCACGATGCGTTCGGGAGCGCAATCCGCCTACATGTGGATAACGGGATTCTGGGCTTGTTCGGCGATGATCTGAAGGCATCCGAAAATCACTGGCGCAATCTGTACTATGAGCGAGTCCGTTGTGGTAACAACACAGAGCTCTGGTTCACTACACGCGCTGTGGCGTTTATGGCAAAGGCCATCATCGCACAATCTAAGGATGCCGGCCAGAGACATCTGTATACATTGTTCTGCCGCCTTGCAATGGAGGAAAAACTGCTCCCGTTTCTCGAGGATGTTGTCTCGCAGGACGATTTCTACGCCGAGTATCCTGTACGACACCTTTTTTTGCCGCCGCCGCGTGCTATCACAGTGTTTCCATACTCATAGACGTCGCTTAATCTAGGACTTTGTAATGAGCATCTTGGACATCGTAATTGCTCTACTCAGCACGTCTAGAAGCGAGCCGTCTTTGTTTGCGCGTGTACGAAGAATCATAGTCTCTCTCTGCAATACTTCATGGAATAGGCGTACGCTGCTTGTTGATGATCCGACCGTCGATCAGTTTTATCCTGCCGGCAGACGAGGAGTGCGCCACCAGCTCTACTTGGTCATGATGGCCGTAATTAGACCTACTGATTTCGCGTGCGTCTCTCGACTCAACTTTCCCAGTGTATAATCTGATCCACTTATTCACTCGCATCAAGAGCTCGATTCGGGTATGGGCACGAAATACGACGAACGAGCTTCCTCTGTTGGTACTTGTGCCCCGACATCGAGCTTGACAATATTGCGTACTCCGCAGCCATGCTTGACCATGGCATCATGGGCCGACCGACAGAGACCTACTGGGGTCAGGAATTGCATCGGACGATGAAGTCGGTTGAGGAGGTCATGGAACTGGACGTACTACCGGCGATTGGAGCAAGACCTTACTTGGAACGCCTTCTCAAGATGCTACAGTGCGACGTCCTTATCGATGGAAGTTTGGATCTGGCTATTACCGGCGCGCTCATGTCTTTTCACTCTAGCACTGCCTTACTGGCAAATCTGGCTCCCTCCGGCGTCTTTAAGGCCATAATCCAGGCGGTAGATCGACAGGCTCTCCAAGGAAAACCTGGTATGCTGAGCAAGCCCATGTGCGAGTTGCTAGGCATGTACTCGTATGTATGTTTCTTCCTAACATCTCGCCTAGTACTTACGGCTGCACCAGCGTGATCATCAGTAAAAGCATCATGCACGGTGTTCCTGAACTTCAACCTGCTATCTCTGCCTTTATCCGGGATGGCCGCATTGTATAAATACATGCGCGCGCACTTCGCGTCTGTGTTATCGAAGAGCAAAGTGCTGGCCTTACCTATCGTGAGTACACGTGTCGCTACGCCGCTATCATCTGCTGAGTCTGTCCCAGAGGCGTGTTCACAATGCTTGCAGACCTTTAAGGCCTGCACCGTGGCGACGAATCAACTCAGTTCGAAGAATTCACTACGTAAGACCATCCGCCAAGGCTTTCGCGAGCATTGGTATCCGACGCTCGAGTTCTTGCGTCAGACGCGAGAACGCTCAACCTCTGTCAAAGAGCATGAGAGTGTGACCGGCGTCTGGAAGAGACTTGGAGAGGAGGTTGGGTTCGAGGAGAGCGTGCAAAAGGCGGAATACGAACGCGAGTTGAAGAAGACCCCGCGTCACTGTGGATGGAAGGATTGTAGGTATCATAAAGAGAAGCCCCCGGCTAAGTTGCAGTCTTGTAAGGGCTGTGCTGAAGTGGTACGCGAGCTCTCGTTAACCGAACTTTCCCGTGGCTTTATTGACTGAAATCTGAATTAGAGATACTGCAGCAAGCCCTGCCAGCGGAAGGACTGGTATGACGGCCATAAAGCGTTGTGCAAACGTCTGAAGTGTTGAATGATGCCGGTTCATTTCATGGTGTAAGAGTCGCATAGTATCTCGTGCTTTGATGTCAATCAACGAACGCGCCCCGCGTTTCATTGACACTCTAAGAGAAATAGTGGGCGAGTTTGCCAGAGGACAATTGCATATACAGCTCGGCTTCGAAGACTATATACAACCAAGTTAGCACTGGAGGCGCTTCAGGAGTCCCGCTGTGATTGATATCCGACTTGACCTGGCAGTAACAAGAATGGCGCTTAATACAGCAGTGCCTTTCAATACAGCAGCGCCTTAAGATACATGCAGTCTGATGATACAGATCAACTCTGTCAGAGGTACTGCAGTACGTCTTGTCAACGCAGTGATTGGAAAGATGATCATAAGCGGAGATGCAAGCGCTTGAACGGACCTCCGACTGCCGGCACATGATGAATAGTATTCCAGAGCTTACTCATAGGTAGCATTCCATGTGACCTTGCATACTTAAGTGTTGCATGTTTCGCAAAATGACATTGGCATCAGCCTGTGTGTTGTGCTACACATACGTCCAACATACAAATCCTCGCCTTTGAACAGATGCATACTAGACGAAGAAACAACTGTGCGAGTTGATATCAAATGCTATCCGTGTCGGGCGCGGCCTCCTTCAATCGCCTACATCGCCGATTATGGCCATAGGTCCAGTCGCTCCGTTGGCATGTACGACTGCAATATCTCTGGGCAGTACGGTGTGAGCGACTGTCAGCCTGCAGAAACGTGACACCACGTACCACTTCCGCACATCCCTTGCATCGGGAGCGCAGCGCCACCGAAGGTTCCTTCGTGTGGTACTCACACTCGTGCCACGCACAGAACCGGAGAGCTTTGCGCAACTCGCGCTCGTGCTCCGCCTTCTGTATGCTTTCCTCGAACCCCAGATCCTCTCCGAGCGCTTTCCACGCGTCGATCATGCGGTCGTGTTCTTCAGCAAATGTCGATCGCGGACGCGCCTTGCGCAGGCAAAAGAGCGTCGGGTACCACTGTTCGCGAAACGCCTGGCGCATCATCTTCCGCAGGGGATTTTTGGAGCTCATGTTGTTCGTCGCCAATGCACAATACCTGACCCTCTCCAGGCCATTGAGACATAACACTGCAAGTATGGTCAGCGCAGCTCTGACGCATCGGATCTCGTAGACACAGATGTATACGTGCTTACCTCGAAAAATGGGTTCTTGCTGGGGTTCCAAGACGCAGAGACGTAGCGCACGAGCTTGTATCTCAACAAGACACCCCTCGCGAACGAGTGCAGGTATTACGGTCTGCATTCCTGAGCCACGGTTCGCGGTGCTCGGAGTCGCGGCCCTTGCGATAATATCACTGTCCATGAACTCAGTCTAGTCACGACGATGGATGCGATGTTCACATACGTGTACATGCCAAGAAGGGCAAATAACGACATACTTTGCTGCCCCTGCCGGCCTTGGGAAGCCTGACGATTGACGGTGTCTAGCAATGCTTTCATGACGCCAGAAGGTGCCAGCTCGAGTATGAACTCGTCGTAAGTGGTAATGCATCTAGCCGCGCTGGTGATGTTGTCGCTCAGAGCTTTGTTGATAGTCGTGGGGTGCTCTAGGGTCTTGAACAGGCGCTCCATGAATGGTTTCGCGCCGAAGATCAGCAAAACGTCTTCGCGCATGAAGTCCTGGACCGTATTGAGCGCCAATGAAGCTCCCGGGTCGGCCGTTGTTTGGGGCGTGTGACCGCCTGAGCCGGTGGCGTATTCGAGGAGGATGGAGGAGTTCTCTGTGTCTTCGGCGGCGAGGTCGTCATCTCTGCGCTCAGGGCTGTAGTACCAACATATGAAGCTTGCCCTGCGCAAGCGACGCTCATAACCGAAGGTACTGATATCGAGATATCAGCCAGCAGGTTCAGAGGTGCAAGACAGGTGCTCACATAGGTGACATGGCTACACCAACCAAGATCATTTTAAGCTGCTCACGGATACCACCTCTATACCCAGGACAGTATCGCTCTAGACTCTCGTCATCAACCAGAAGCATCCGCCTTTCCCACACATTCTCACACAGTGCACCTAGAGTATCCCGCTGAGCTTCATCACGCCCGAGTCGGCCCATATCATGCACATGGACAATGTAAAGCACGATGTCAATGACGTTCAATATGAATTCCTAAGTAGAGTGGCCGTCGTGAGTTAGCGAGAGGGTCGTTGCAAAAGGGATGGAGAAGACAAACGGGGTATTCGTCGAAGAAGTCGTCCTGCGTAACAATCTCTTGGATGAACGTGCATAGCTGGCAATCAGCCATGGATCGACGAAGTAGGGAACTCTCGGCGCGCAGCATGTTCCCGACTTGGGTCGCAGTTGCAAGTGCCATACTGCCCATCGCGCGGGTATAGGACCACAGTTCTATGTTCGTGCCGCAACGAACTCGACCGTAGTACAGCTCGCGCCAGCGCCGCATGGTGCCATCAAGATCAGAATTGAACGAGTCCAGTATGGCTCTATCAACCTGTCTTCGGCTCGGACTCAGTGGATGCGGGTCGCCCTGGTTATATGGCTGAATGTCATGAGTCCAAAGAGGAAGCTTCCGAGAACTTGTGCCAGATCCAGACTGGGCGCCGTTGCGTACAAGCTCAAGGTCGGACATATCTCAAACCAGACTGAGATGGTATATTCCCAGCCGAGAAAGCAGGCGTGGTGGTGGTCGACGTTCAAGCCGGGTCAACAATTCAGAAGCGTGAGCATGCCACACGGTCGTGGAAGATACTGATCGTGAACCCGGTAATAGCCGGGACACGTGGATGATCATACACCGTGGTACACGGATCTGGCGGCAGCCTCGAACACAACCCAGTTGCGCTTTGTCTGCAGAGTGTCAAGCGGCATGCCGTTTGGATGCTGCAGGCGCAAGTGTCGGGTTGACGATAACAGTGCATCGAAGGTGTGGCACAAGTCAATCAAGCTACAAGGTGGGTGATACGTGAGGTCAATACAACAGCGTGCGTGGAGTGTACAGTGGCGGAGAAAAGAATCCTGTTAAATGGTTTCCGCAATCTCATGGTACCCCGTGCGGCGCGGCCTCCTTCAGTTGCCTACATCGTCGATTATGGCCGTGCCCCCAGTCGCTACGTTGACACGTTCGACTGCAATATTTCTGGACAGTGCAACGTGAGCGAGTCTGAGCCTTCGGAAAGCGAGATACGGCGTACCACTTCCGCACATCCTTTGCACTGGGAGCGCAGCGACACCGGAGGTTCCTTCTTGTGATGCTCGCACTCGTGCCATGAGTAGAACCAGAGAGCTTTGCGTAGCTCGCGCTCGCACTCCAGCTGCTCTATGCTCTCCTCGTGACCTAGCTCCTATCCGATCTCTTTTCACGCGTTAGTCCTGTGGTTGAGCACAAGCGCGCCCTGCGTAGGAAGTCGAGCGTCCGATCACAATGTTTGTGGAACCCTTGTCGCATCGTTTTCCGAAGAGTGTTGCTCTGGCTGAGACTGTTGGTTGCGAGCGCACAAGATTTGAAACGATTCAAGGCATCTAGACAGACGAACTGCAAACATGATCAGCACAACCAGGAGATGACAACTCTCGTACACGCAAACATGCACGAACGCACAGTGATAGAGTGAATCCTCTCGACACGAGCTTCTATCTCCACAAGGCAGCCGTCTCGGATGAGCGCCTGGATCATAACTGTGTCGAGCGCCAAGGGAGAAGTCCTGGACGAGTGGCCGCGCGTGCCAGTGGGGGAACTGGCCGGGTACTCGGAGTAAAAGTCGTATCGCAAGACAATCTCCTCGACAAACGAGTACAGCTGAATCGCGGCGCACTCCGCATGTTTTGAAGGTTGAGGTCGTCGACAACAGCCATTGCCACGAAGTTGTGCGGTCGTCTCGGCATTCTGTCATGAGCAGCACGCATCTTGCCCGCGTAGTTCACAGCTTTAACCGACAAGTTCCCGACTGCACGAGTGTGAAACCATATCGCTTTGTTGGTACCGCAAGGAACTTGCTCATAGTATAAACCGCGCCAGCGCCGTGCGGTCTCAGCCATATCGGTTTTGAACAAGACAAGTGTAACGTCGTCGACCTCCATTTAGTGGATGCTTAGATGTAGAGATCGGGTCGCGAGGCTCAATGTAGCGAGTCCAGAGAGGAATCTGTCGCACACGGGTAGACCCGGAGGTAGAGTTAAGTGCAAGCTCAGTGGACATCTCTCTCCGCATAGCTTGTTCACGAGATGACGGGCTCGAAACTTGTGGTACTACCCAGAGATATCGAGGTTCGCTTAATTCAAGGCATACGGAGAATACGCATGGGTTGAAATGGCTGGCGGGATGGTGGTTGCGGTTGAAGCTTTGCTGTAGGCGGCTGAAGCTTGGCTGAAGCGGCGCGCGGCGGGCGATGACAGGCGCCACACGGACTCGGCCGATGCCGGCCATCAAGCCGGCGGCCACAGCACACGCAGAAGCGCCTCGTGACGTCACTTGTTGATCGCCTCGTGACCCCGTTGAACTCCGTGGCGGCCTCGAGGCGCTCAACAACGCCGCTTTGAAAAGTCCAAAGCGCATACAAAGCCGAGTTTGATCAAGATAGAATATAAGATTCAGAGTGCGAGGGGGAGGGAGAGTTACACACAGACTGAGGAAAACCGACGAAGCGAACGAGACGAGACTGTACGAGATGAGACGACGAGACGAAAACATGAACGGTGTAAGGTACTTTGAGTACGGAGAGGGTGCGCGCAATAAACGTTACTGTACACGAAGAGATCGGGGACAGTACGAGATGACAGGTGGTAGATGAGAGGAGGTATGAGACATTTAGTCGTCGTCCTCGGCCTCCTCGCCGGAGCCAGAGGCGGCCTTGCCAGCCTGTAGGATGCACCAGTAAGCAAGTTGTTCGAGAAGGCGCAAGAGATGAAAATATAAACCTCGTACTCCTCCTTCTCCCTCTCGTACCGTGCCTTGTCCTCAGCGGCTTGCTTGGCGTATGGCTGTATACATATTAGCGAACGGCACTAGAAGGTACATGAAAGCAAACTATACCTTCTTGTCGTCTTCGTCCATCTCCTTCCACTTGCCGCCGAGGATCTTCCCGAGCTCACCTGTATAGACAGCGATCAGCACATTCCCAACAACGACCGTTAGACCAGTGAAACATACCGAAGCTTGCGTCGGGATGGTCCTTCTTCACCTGCTCACGATGATCTTGGGAGAAGAACATGTAGGCGGAGAGACCGCGCTTGGGGGCATTCTTGTCCTTCTTTGCGCGGGGCTTCTTGCCGTTGTCCTTCTTAGTGGCGGCCTTGCGGGTCTAAGAACACAGTATGAGCACCAGATCATCGTAGAAACAAGTAGAAGATGAGGGGGAACAGAAAAAGGTTGGAGGGTGCGTGGGCGGGGGAGACGACGCTGACCTTGGTTTGGGTAGCTTCCTTGGGCATCTGTGGAGCGGGGAGCGTCGTCAGCACGTTAGACGACACGTATATCAGCCAAGAAAACACGCTCGATGTGAGCGAGGAAGTGGGGGGCATGTTGGAGAACGAGCGCGCGGGCGGTAGGCGTTTTCACACCGTGGGGGACGACGACGACGGCTTATCGATGAACGACAGCGCGCACGACGTGTCAAATGGCCCCTATGACAGCTTGAAATAAACGTACGGTAGATGAAAGGGTGGTTGGGCGAGGGAGGTGCTGGGCGGGGCGTTTGTGCAGACGCCGCGAGTCGATTTATGCGCACTGGACGCTTGAGTGGGGGGTGGGCTTGAAGCTGCTGCAAGCCCGCTGGCGGGTTTTAGTGGCTGGGAAAGTTCTTAGACGCCCGGTCACTTCGGCCCGCTCTGATCCGGAGCTAACACCTTCACACTCCTCCTCCTCTTCCTCGCGTTCGTTCGCTCTCATTTTTCTACACGCAAGAGTATGCGCCTGCACAGCACGATTTAGCTAACTACTAGGGCGGGGAAAGGACGACAACGACGACAAAGAGCATGTCGGAAAATGCCGGCCCCACACGCGCACTGACGCGATAACCCTGTGATTCGCGCTGGCGCGAACTCAGGCTGGCCGCGCGCTGGGACAGCTTCCCTACGCCAACTTGCCCATCATCCCTCCCCAGATCTTTCTCTCCAGCAACGCAAAGCTTCTTCAGCCCCCGCCGACATGATATGCGGTGCGCGAAATATGTCCGGCGCGCGTCGCATGATGCCCGTCAGCAACGAAGGCTGGACGGGGACAGGCATGGCCGCGCCCAGATGAACCCTGTGTCATCTTAGCCCTGTGCGAGACGTTGCATGATTCGACCAGCTGCAACTGCGCTGCTCGGAATTCTGGGGCGCGAAGCTAAGCGTAGAGTTTGGATACTGCCCGCGAGACATGGTCACGCCGAAGATCGTGGCATCGTCCCTCGTACGTCAAGAGCGGACAGCTAGCGTATTTGCCTGTCAGTCTCCAGCTTGCGCTGCTTCCAAGCCTTCCAGCCTGCGCAACTTGTTCGGTTCGGTAGCTCATAAGTGTACTGTATCTACGCGTCTCCGTCACTTTGTCGCCGCCCCGCGCAGCTTCCTGGAAACATGTAGCCTCCTACCCTGATGTACGATACGGCATAGCCTTCTTGCAATTGCAACGCCTTCGTAGGCGCTTATGGTCGCCTGGAGCCATACGGAGAAGCATGTAAACACGCCACACGCCAAGCTAAGGTTGACAACATAGGCTCGCGCCCAAATGTTCGCATTCGAACTACATGATACTTTTGGTGATGGTGACCCATCGTACAGGAGTGGATAACTAACTAGCAAAGAAGAAGAAAAGAAAACAGGCGCAACGTGCTTTGAAACGTCGAACGGCGTAAACCCAAGGAAATTAACAGCCAGCCGAAAATCAGAGAAGACCGGCACCGTCAAGCGCCGAGTGCAGCTCGTTGACGTCCTCCGTCGAATCCGCCTTCGCGAGGAAGAAGCCCTGCAAGAAGTCATGGAGGATACCATACTTGGTACCCTCGTCGTAGCCGCCGTAGCCGCCCTCAGGAACATCGTACCCGGGAGGAGCATAGTAGGAAGGAGGCTCGTAGTAGTGCTTGGGTGCGGGCGGCTCGTAGTACTCGGGAGGCGGCGGCGGGGCCTCGTAGTACGGCTCGGGCGCCTTATAGTAGTTCGTGGGCGGAGGAGCCTCGTAGTAGTGCTTGGGCGGAGGCGCCTCGTAGTAAGGCTCGGGAGGAGGCGCCTCGTAGTAAGGCTCGGGAGGAGGTGCCTCGTAGTACGGCTCAGGCGGCGGGGCCTCGTAGTAGTAGGGCTTGGGCGGCGGAGCCTCATAGTATGGCTCGGGAGGAGGCGCCTCGTAGTACGGCTCGGGCTCAGGCGCCTTGTAGTACACCGACGGCTTGTGGTAGTGGTACTCGGGAGCGTAAGGCGCGGGCGGGGGAGGCTCGTAGTACTGCGCCGGAGGCTGGTACTCCTCGGAAGGCGGCTGGTAAGGCTCAGGCTCCTTGTAGTACTGCGGAGGCGCCTTGTACTCGTCCTTGGGCGGCGCGTACTCGTCGGCAGGCGGGTCGCAATCCTCAGGCGCGGGCTCCTTGTACGGCTCGGGCTCGGGCGCCTTGTACTCCTCCTTGGGCGGCTCCTTGTACTCGTCCTTGGGCGGCGCGTACTCATCCGCGGGCGGGTCACAGTCCTCCTCCGGCTCCTTGTACTCGTCCTTCGGCTCCTTGTACTCCGGCTCTGGCTCTTTGTACTCGTCCTTAGGCTTCTCGTACTCCGGCTCGGGCTCCTTGTACTCGTCCTTCGGAGGCTCAGCGTACTCGTCCTTCGGCTCCTCGTACTCGTCTTTGGGAGGCTCGTACGTGTCCTTGGGCGGCTGATACGGCTCCGGCTCAGGCTTGTACTCGTCCTTGGGCGGCTCGTACGACTCGACGGGAGGCTGGTATGGCTCAGGTGCGGGAGGGTCGTAGCGTTTAACGTGGTTCGCGGCTCGCGCGTTAGAAGTAGTAGAACGGCTGAGGATGGATGTCAGCTATAGCTCGAGCATATCACGTCTAACAACGGCCACGTACGTGTATGACGTGGGTGCGGCAAAGGAAGAGGCGGCTAGCGCGGCGCAGACGAACAAAGACAGGCGTGCAGAGTGCATGATAGAGAGCGGCGGTATAGAGATGTGGGAGGAGAGCGGATAGTATGTGGCGGGGCTGGCCGGCAGCGGGGGGCAAGAGAAGAGAAGGAACCGAGGCTGAAGAGTCGCAGGCGGCGCTCGGGCTGGTTCTTATACCCATTCCTTGAATGTCTTGGCTGGCAGTGGGCTGGAGCTGAGACATAATGCAACGACGACTGAGAACACTGGCAGCAGAGTATGTTGTACGATATGGGCGTGCATGTACCAGATACGCGTTTCAGAAAGATGCTGGGCATCTCCGAGAGACATCGGCACCAATTGCGCGTTTCGTGAGCGAGGAACGGTAGTGAGCGTAGATGCACTGATGGTTAAGAGCACTCTATGGCAGAGCCGTAGAAGCGTACACTTCAGAGAGTGATGACCGTGATGGAGGCTCTTAAGCGCTTAAGCCGGCGTAGCATCGTTGAGGCGCTTGCATCGTGACTTGTGACCGTCCCTCCAGTCCTTGCGTTGACAAGTTGAACTGCAGTATCTCTATCCAAGGGATCAGCAAACATAAACTAGACTGTGAGTAGGGTGCGTACCGCATCAGCGCATCCCTTGCACGCGCGCAATGCTACGGGTGGTTCCCTCTCATGGTACTGGCATCCCTTCCATGCACAACGCCGCAGGGCTTTGCGTATCTCACGCTCGTAGTCCGCTTTCTGGGTGTTCTCGTCGAGCCCCAGTTCTTCGCCCAATGTCTGCCAAGCCAGGGTCACTTGGTCGTGTTCACCAATAGATGTCGAGCCGGTGCGTGTCCGGCGTAAGAAGGCAAGCGTAGGGTACCACTGCTCCCGGAAACCTTGACGAATAGTCTTACGGAGCGTGTTCTTCGGGCTCAGCTTGTTCATCGCGATGGCGCAGGTTCTAAAGCCATCCAACGCGTACAAGGAGTGCTCTGCGGAGGGCGTGAACGTTAGGAAGGCAGACAGCCCGTCAACTAGTGAGCAGTAGACGCACCATAGCTTAAGCCACCAACCTGGCCTTCTGCAACGCATATACGGAGCGCGCGAGCTTCCATCTCAACAAGACAACCCTCGCGTACGAATGCGGGGATAACAGATTGGATCCCCGGGACAGAAGCACTGATCCGTATGGTCATGCTGTCAATGATCACGCATGTCAATGACGAGGGAGTTGGAGTTGGTACATCGACGCCTACCTATACAACCCCACGATCTCGGCCAGAACTTGGCTTTGTGTGTCCGGATTGCCTCTCAAAGCCTGAGCGTTGATTGCTTCGATGATCGCTGACAAGACTCCAGATGGCGCTAGATTAGTCAAAAGCTCAGGATGATTGGCGATAGATCTGCAGGCACTGGAGACAGTCCAGATCAGGCTGTTGTTGAGAAGAGAGGGGTGTTGCAGTGTCTTCAATAGGCGCTCCAGGTATGGTGCGGCTCCTAAAGCAGGTAATACGTCTAAGCGCATGAAGTCGACGAGTCCAGCGCTCGGTACGCCCGGGTCTAGTACAGGGCTGCCGTCGTAGAAATCCGCCGCGAAGTCTCTAGTGGCGTGTTGCAACAAGACCGCAGACAACGTCAGATTATCATCCGTCTCAGCGTCCGGGCAGTAGAACCAACAGAGTAGGCCAGCTCTGCGAATAGCAACGTCGGCTTCGTAACGTTCACTTCATTATTATGACCAGATATTCAGCATGAGTTATATATGTACGCGTATTCGGACAGACTCACGGCGATGCCAGAACCAGGGAAAGAATGACAAAGTACAGCCCATCGCGCACGCCGTGCCTGCAGCGAGGATAATACCGATCTACGTTTTCATCGTTGCACAGGAAGTCCCGATTTTCCCAGGCAGTGTCACAGAGAGCGGGGATGATGCCTTGTAGCGGTCCGAGCAAGCTTGTTGCCTTGGCCGATATGTCTACGATTGACATGATGATCTCGAGTACGCCCATGATGATCTCGAGTACGCTCATGATGAAATCCTGAGTAGTTCGATGCGCAATCAGTAAGCGCCGAAAGGATCGGGTCCCATAAAGGACTGACTGGATATTCATCGAAGAAATCATCCTGACAAACAATCTCCTGGACGAGAGGGCATAGATCCAGCTCTTCTAGGAGGCGACTGAATACGCGTAGATGAGGCCCCGGACGCTGGAGTCGACATTGTTGGAGTGCGCCTTGTGCCACGTGCGCCCCGGCGGCAGTGAATGCCCAGAGCTCACGGTTGGTACCACAACGGGCTCGCTGACGATATAAGTTACGCCAGCGTCTCAGAGCTTCAATGTGGTTAGATAGAAAAAGATCGAGGACGTTTTGGTCTGCTTCCAGGCGACCAGCACCTGCTCCTGTCGTCTCTCCCTCGGAGGAAGGCTTGGGAGCGTTCGGACTATTCACATCATTCGTCCAGGGAGGGAGCGGTCGGGAGATAGACGCCGAGTTTGCCAGAAGAGCAGACATCCCGCAGAATCTGCAAGGTGAGAGTACAGGTCGAAGTTGACTTGCGCAGTTAAAACCGGCGCTCGGACCGCATCGGAGAATGCCGGGAGCATAAAGTTCTCCCACCGCACTCATGCCAGATGAAGGACAGCTTCACCAGTCACATACATCATTAGTTTCTCTTTCAGGTCTAGTATCGTATATCTATGAGGGAAAGTGACACCAGCGAAGATCCCGTCGTTTCGATGGCGTAGTACGCTCGCAGCACTGTCAAAAACGGCAAAAGCAAACACTTTCTGCCCTGGGCTGTATAACATAGCATACAAGCCTTCGTCTAGATGCTGTTTCAAAATCAAAGAGCGGTGGACATGCTCATGTTGCGTCCGTAGGTACCCTATCAGCAAGTCGTCTACATTTCAACTTATGGCCACCTTTCCAATCGCTGCGTTGACAAGATACACTGCAATATCTCTATCGGAGTCGTCAGGCGGCGAGCAGACGTAGGTTCATAGAGATAGGGCGTACCACGTCAGCGCAACCCTTACAAATGCGCAATGATGTGAGAGAGTCGTCCTTATGATACGAGCAGTCCTTCCGAGAACAGCGCCGAAGCCCTTTGCGTAGTTCCCGCTCGTATTGCGCCTTCTGCTTCATCTCTTCGAAGCCTAGTTCCTCTCCAAGACGTTTCCACGTCTCTGAGATCCCATTATGCTCTGGAACCGATGTCGAATAGGTGCGGGTTTGGCGTAAGAATGCAAGCGTCGGGTACCAGTGCTCGCGAAAGCCTTGGCGCATCGTCTTCTTCAGGGGGTTGTTTGCACTGAGCCTATCTATAATCACAGTACGCGACTGAAGAGCGTTAAGACCATCTGCGCAGAGATCTTCAGAGCAAGTTAGCGCTAAGCGTCATCAAAAGAGAAAAGCGTAGAAGCGTGCCATATGACAGGTTATGACTCTGCCCCTCAACAACGCATAGACGAAGGGAAAGTGCTATCATCTCGACGAGTGAGCCTTGTCGAATCACAGCTGGTATTGCAGATTGAACACCCGGGGCAGCAGCGCCGATCCTCAGAATTAGGCTATCCGAGTTGTCCGCCAAGTTAGTCAAGTGAAGAGGAGTCATTTGGTTTGTTACGAACCTATACATTCCCACAAGATTTGCCAGGGGCATGTTCAACGTGCCCGGTTTACCCTCTAAAGCCTTACGTCTCACGACCTCGACAAGAGCGACTAAAACTCCAGAAGGCGCTAGGCCAGCCAGCAGCTCTGGATGAGCAACAGAGCTGCATGCACTAGTGACCGCCCAGTTCAGAGCATCATCAGAGAGGTCCGGGTGCTCTAAAGTTCTCGTTAAACGCTTCAGGTACGGGATTGCTCCAAAAGCAGACACAATATCTGATTCCATGAAGTTGACGGGTGTGTGTGATACGGTATCTTCGTCGTCGTCTTCATCAGCCGTGTCAGATAAGCAGCCTCTGATAGCATGATCCAGCAGGATGACAGAGAGTTTCAAATCCTCTTCGGTTGTTTCAAGGTCAGGCGAGTGGAACCAGCAAAGAATACTGATTCTGCGTATGGCACGATCTGACCCGTATGATCTGCTTCAGCGCCAACGACACAGAGTTAGTGTTTTATGTGGTAGACACAGGATAAGCACACTCACGCAGACGGCATGATAAGAGCAAGCATGATGTTGTAAATTTGGTCTCGAACTCCTTCTCTGCAGCCCAAGTAAAAGCGTTCAAGGTCGGGATCTTTGACCAGCGACTTCTGACTATTCCACGAGCTCTCACAGAGTGCGGCGATCAGACTTCGCAAGGGCTCGAGTGTCTTTTGCTGACGTTTGGTCACAGAGATGACCGAGAATATGGTTTCAAGCACGCTGAGTACGAAGTCCTGGAAAGAACAAGATGTAGGTCAGTTGTCACAATGACGTTGGACTGATTGAGTCTATTCGAAAGAGGCTGACCGGATACTCATCGAAGAAATCATCCTGGCTAACGATGTCCTCAAGGAATGCACATAGTTCGTATTGGCTGACAAGGCGGCGAAATGATCGCTGTTTGTGCCTTATATCCTCGGTTTGGTCCCGGATTATTGCAGACCTCGCCACGCTTCCAATGGCTCGTGTAAAGGCCCAAAGCTTCCTATTGGTACCACAGCGAATCCGATCACGGTACAAGATGCGCCAACGATTTGCAGCCTCAAGTGGGTCGGATGTGACGAGTTCAACGATTTCCTGGTCCACATCCAGACGAACTAGGCCTCCAGATTTGTTCTCTTCTTGAGAGATCTCGGGGGAATCAGATCCTTCGTCACTGACGACATCCACGTCGTTCGTCCAGGGAGGAAGAGGTCGTGAACAGGTCTCAGGGTCCGATTCAAGCCCAGACATCCTGATCAGTAAGAGAAGGCACAGAGGGCTACGAAGGAATGAGACGGACAACTCTCGGCCCGAAGCGTGGTGGTGGGTGTAAGGTGAAGCCTCCAAGTGACATGCCAGCTGCGTCGGAATTTGCCGGCGAGCTTTTCACAGGCTTAACCGGCTACGAAGTCTGTACCTCAATTCATGTACTGTATACGGTAAGCGGCTCATGCATCTCTTCACAGTGGCTCTGCAGGGACAGACGTCGCGTCGTATGTGTTCAACATCAGCTCCAATTCGCTGTACTCGCTCTGTGTGGTGTCCGCGATAGCGGGGATTTCAGTGGAAAAGCGTCGTGATACGTGGATTGCAGGATCCGGCATATATGTACACAGGTGTAACGTTAAAGGCAGTCATGCTTAAATCGCGTCCGACAGCGCCTCTTCTTTTAGACGTTTGCATCGCCTCTCGTGGCCACCATTCCAATCGTTGCGCTGGCATGACCGACTGCAGTACCTCTAAAGACGGTTCAGTAGACGGAGCGGATGTAACACTCGCAAAGGTGCTTACCACTTCAGCGCATCCTTTGCAAGAGCGCAAGGACACATAAGGCTCCTTCTCATGGTACTGACACTCCTTCCACGCGCAGTGACGCAGGGCTTCGCGCATTCGGCGCTCGTATTCCGCCTTCTGTACGCTCTCCTCGAACCCGATATCCTCTCCCAATCTTTGCCAGGACTCCAGCAATTGATCATGCTCGTCAACGGAGGTTGAGCAGGCACGCATGCGACGCAGGAAATCCAACGTGGGATACCAATCTTCGCGAACGCTCCGCCGCATGGCCTTGCGCGATGAGTTGCGCGCGCGGAGACGATCCATTGCTCGTGAGCATGACCGCAGAGCAGTCAAAGATGCAGAGCAAAGACCTAGGCGGATGATGACGATAAGCATCGCTTACACCTGAAGAAGAGGGCGTAGGGAACTTACCGTAAGATAAGCCGTCAAGATTGTAGTTGTCGATCGCGCAAGCGCGGATTGCGCGCGCTACGACGTTCACGTAGCATCCGTCAAGAAAAAGACTTGGAATAGCCATCCGCGCATCGGGAACGTCGGTGGCCAGCTCTGTGATCAGGCTGGCATGTCATGCAATCAAGTCAGGCCTATGAAATACGATGATGGGTTTCGACGAACGTATATAATGCCATGAGACTAGATATCGAGGCGTTCTGAGAGCCAGGTTTGCCGTGTGCCTCTTGGCGGTTTACGGCGTCGAGCGCAGCTCCCAAAACGCCAGAGGGTCCAAGTTGGGCGAATAGGTCTGGATGAGTGATCGATCTGTAAAGCACCTTGATAGTCCGGTTCAGGTGCGTGTCGAAAAGGTCGTCACGACGCAACGTTTGCAGCAAACGCGCCAGGTATTTCTCTGCCCCAAATGCCGGTAAGACTTCTGACCGTATGAAATCAAATGTGTCCTCATCAGGTAGCACATAATCCTCGCCCTCGATCGGGGACCCAAGCAGGGAGAAGTGCAGTAAGCATATTGGTAACGACAGCTCGGGTTTGCTCCCAGCAGGGGATTCAGTACCACAGTACCAGCATAGAAAACTAGCTCGACGCAAGCTGAGTGTAGGATTACAGTTAGGCCTGAAGATATCAGCTAAGCCACACAGCCTCGAATATGGCAACATTAACAAGCACACGTACGACAGCGCGTGATTGAGTATCACAGACCTTAGGCAGTTCCCGATGTCCTGCCTGGCCCTCGGCTACCGCCTTTCTATCTCCTTATCGTCCTGAAGAAGCCAACGTCGCTCCCATGCGTTCCTGCAGGCAGTCTCCGCGAGACGAAGCGCTCGAGATCGCAGTACCGGATCATCTCCTGCCTTGTTGCAGATATTGTAGACAACGTCGAGCATGTTCGTCACGAAGTCCTGCGGATGCATTGTGTTAAGATTGAGGTGCAATAATAAAGTGGCGGACTGACTGGGTACTCATCAAAAAAGTCGGACTGCGAGAGAACATCCTCGACGAATGTAAAGAATCCGTGATCATCTCGAATGAGACCGCGGTGGACCATCAAGCGGTCGGCACGTGCGGGTACCAGCGCCGCTGCTGCACATGTGAAGATCGAAAGGTCTTTGTTGGTGCCGCGACGAGCCCGTCGAGAATACAAGTCACGCCAGCGGTTTATTGCCTCTGCCAGACTGGATTTGAAGAGGTCCAGAATGTCGGCGTCGACCTCCAGGCGTGTCACGCGAGTGTACGATCCAGCGTTGGCCGAGTCTTCTGACAGCTGAGCTTCGGAAGACCCTTTGCGGTCGTGTATAACCACAGCTGTCTCCGCCGCGTTATCCTTCTCGTCCGCGTTATCAATATGGATCTCATTAGCCCAAGGAGGAAGCGCTCTTTCGGCCTTGCTCCGGATGTCTCGAGACATAGTGTGATGTGAGTGAAGAAGCTAGCGAGAGCGCGCGGTGTACCAGGACAGTGTCGATCTTCCGGTGATGGTTGTTGATGTTAACAGTCAACTTGCATGGGCGAACGACCAGGTTTCCTAGAGGCTGGAGGTGATGCGCCGGAGATCGCCGGATGCAGGATCTTCGCTATAGTTTCCGCTATATCAGCCACTCTCACGCGTCAGGCCCTACGCGGGACGTACAGCGTCCGAAGCACTTGCTATTCACCAAAAATGCACCGTCTACTCAGACGTACTTGTGCATACGTCGATCGGAGTCACGTCTGGGCAAGTCGTTCCAGAGGGTGCCGCTTCCACCGTCGTGAGATGAATGAATCACGGCTTGACGCGATGAAGAAACCTCATGGCATGCAAAATGGTACAGAGGATCTCGAAATGTGTAGAAGGTCTGCAGGTAGCTGTGCCCCATGGACGCAATCGAAGTGTACGCTCTTCTAAACTTCGGCACAAATCGGAGATCAGGCATCCGGACCGCGCTCCCGCGCGCCAAAACCTCCCTATTCCGCCCGTACTGTACATCATGTGAGTATTGCGCAAGCGTATACTTAATACTCGCACGTACCAGCAAGAATCCCATGATCGAAGTCCCATCCACTATGACTCCTGTACCACCCAAAGCAATCGTCTTCGATCTCCTCACCGGGCTGCTCAACAGCTGGACCGCCTGGGATCGCGCCGCTGCATCGGCGACCAACTCATCCGCAGAGCCTACGAGTGCCGAAGATGCGGAGACGACGAGTGCTGGTTTCGAATGGCGCAAGCACTACCTCGCCTTGACCTTCGGAACGGGCGCCTACAGGCCGTACGAGACCCTCGTTCACGAAGCTGCCGCACGCGCCGGTCTCCCCGCGTCCGCAGCCGAAGCGTTGCTAGCAAACTGGGACGCCTGGATCATGCCGTGGCCCGAGACGAGTGCTGTTCTGAAGGCACTACGCGCGAAAGGGTACAAGCTGGGTGTGGTGACGAACTGCAGCATAGAACTTGGGAGACGGGCGGCTGCACTTTGCGGTGTCGAGTTCGACGTTGTGGTGACGGCCGAGGAGAGCGGGTGGTATAAGCCTGTACCTGCGGCGTATACAGCGATATTAGAGCAGTTGAACGTTCAAGTGCAGGATGTGCTTTTCGTAGCGGGCAGCCCAGGAGACGTGGCTGGCGCGCATGGCGCGGGGTTGCGCGTCGTGTGGCACAACCATATCGGACTCCCAGCTGTGGGAGATGTCCCGCCGGAGAGGGAAGGGAAGTCGTTGGATGAGGCGCTCGAGGGCGTATTGTAATCTGTGACGCTTGTGTGGGTATCACGCCCCATTGGACCTCACACTCGGAAGGTACTGAACGCACCTTGGAATCCCACCGTATGAGATCACTCCGTAGGACTTTAGATGCTGCCCTCGTTATGTGGAGAGGTCATGGCGGCAAAGGGCGAGAAACCAGGTTACCGCTGTCATACATGGTGAGCAGAGGAGAACGTGAACGTTGGCTCTACACGCGCGGGAAGCTCAAACGCCGATGCCAGTTTGCGGCTTGTCCATGGACCACCATCATCCCTTTTCATCCCAATGATACATAGCTTCCTCTGACAATCTGACTCTATCTCGACGACGCAGTATAAGGATGTCGCCCTAAGTAATGCGCACCCGCTCAATTCTCGCTCGCACATCCGTCACATTTCCAGGTACCTACAGGTGTCTATCGGCCCAAAGTGTTTTTGAGACCTGAATGCTTCGCAATTGACACACTTACACGGACTCCTGATTGATCCATCTTTGGGCGCCTTGTCCCCAAGCTTAAAAAAGGAGGTAGGGAACCCACACTCATGTGACGTTGCTGGCTCCTCCTGCAAAATGGCTACCATCCATTACTCTAGTACATGCTAAGGATGATCAGAGTCCGTGGAAGAGAGTTGGATATTGAGCTTCACTCACCATACACAAGACTTCATAACTGATTCTCCGTGTCACCAGAGAAGTCAAATGCGACACTGTCGTCGCCTGTGGCGGCGAGACGTGTTCTTTGAAGACGCAGCTTCTCGAGCATCGTGCGATAAAAGTGTTTGCCTGCCGCCCACAGTTGCCCTACTTCGTTGGATGTTTCGTCTAATCGAGGGTCGTCCCAGGTTGTCAAGCGTCTGTTATGGTCGACATAATATGTCCTCCCATTAGGTGCTAGGCGCTGCTCCCAGCCAGGCGGCAAAGGCGGCACATTTTCTTCATCAGGTTCTGCTATCATTGAATAGCGGGCAGCAACAGAGGGCCAGAAATATGGATCGGCTGGAGGTCACGGGTTAAGTATGCGATTATCCTGAACGCGCAGTATACTGGAGTTTACCTTCATCCTGCATCATTGCACCAGGACTCGCTAGGTCTGGCGAAGGCGAACGGCGTTCTGAGGGAGTATGGGTCCCTTCCACTTCGTGTGCAGTCGCAAAAGATGCCACACTCGAGTTCCCGGATACCGAAGACACTGGCGCATGACAGATATTAGTATCCTTATTGCATTGGAAGTGGTATAGATTACCTTTCACGATGGAAAGGCTCGCTGTGGGAGAAGCAGGTCGTTTGTCTGAATCAGGTTGTGGGGATGCGGCCCTTAGGCTAGCATACGATGCCTCTGAGTCACGAGCATAGAACTGTATAGCGACATGTGCGGACACTGAAGGCACACATGCTGTTAGAGTGATGCATATGATACTTCAAAGTCAAGACTCGCCTTGTTGTCCTTCGGATTGGCCATCGCCTTCTTCACGGCCATGTTGAGGTGCTTCCCGTTGCATCCGTGGTAACCGACTCCAAAAGCCCCAGTCGCATCGACTTGCCCAGCGTAGGAGATCCGCGCATATGTTATGGAGTTGCGGGTAAGTTGTGAACATGTGCAGATATCTTTGACTTATCTTCCATTGCTCTCCTGGAAATATCATCATGGCCGGGCTTATTGGCTCCTCATTCGACCGCCGGTCAGCAGGTTCAAGAATGGTGCACATCAGGGCTTCGGTGTCAGCAATGAATGGATGGTTTTTGTCCGTCATTTGTGTCCATCTTGTTACATCATGATACTCGCTAGCTTCGTCATGTAAGAATCTCACGAATGGTTCCCAAAGATGAGAAATGCCAGATGTTGCACGCAAGGTCTTTGATTCAGGTCCTAAAGCGCCCACGCTGAGAAGAAGAGACACTATATGGACCAAGCGGCAAGTAGCACATTCCTCGTTCTGTGGCTCCCGGTACACATCGCAGCGTAGAGTTTCTGAATGTTGAGTGTCCAGTAACACCTCAAACACATATAGATTCTGATCCTGATCCAGAGATCTCCAGGGACTGTTGTGCTGGGGAGGTTCAACACACGAGAACCTCATCCCATGCAGCCCGACGTTGGGATGAATGACAGACAAGGACGCCTGTATGCAATAAACAAGAAAGAAGGTCGAGAATCTCGGTATCTGAGCGTTCCTCCGGTCCCGGTCTCTCCCATTGACACGCTCCAGTGAGCGCTCCTCTGTCTCAATGTAATTATAATAAGATTGTACATCCAAAATGCCTTCACTGTAAACTGAAGAAAGCTGTTTTGACGCAAGGGACCTGCTAGACTCCGAGTCATTTCCATCGCCCGAGGTTTGATACGCAGTTGTCATGAGATGTCGGAGAAAGATACAGCCAGCAGCTATCCGTTGATTGCAATCTGCTTCGCTCAAAGAGCGTAGGTTCGGGTTGCAGGATCTAATTAGCCAGACCGCCTGCGAGATCGCAGTAGTCTGCAACAACTGTGAGCATATTTCCTGGGCTTTCTGGGGAGAAACAAATGCGTAGTCCTCGTCATCATCGCCCGATGGTCTGTAACTGGGGTTTCTGTCATAGGCTCTGCGCTCGATAGTAACTTCGAGAGGGCCGCTAGGAGTAGAGAAGACCAGCGGGGCGACAGCATCGAAAAATGCGCTCATCTCCTGAGCTTCATCTACAGTTTGCCATATACAATCGACTGCTTGGAACCATTTTGAAGAATTGAAATATTCCGGGTTTGTCCTCTCCTTCAAGAGATCCATTCGACTCTTCTTTAGGTTCTCTGCAAACTGGTATAAGCGCGACGCACTGGCCGCAGTGACATTATCCTGTATATGAGCCGTGCAATTCCATATGCAATGCGCGCAACGCCAGACAATCGTAGCCACGGATCTGATGGTACCAGAGCGCATCATGTGATGAAATATAAAACGGAACAAAGGGGACAGCGGCGTGCGGTAGGGACAGGCTGGATGAATCAAGGGAAGAAACGTGAGCACCATATAGAGCATAGCAGCGAGAGCAACAATCCCAGCGGAAAGGCTGGCAACGATGGTGTTCATGGAATATAGAAAGATAACGAGGCCCGCGAAAAACAAGGTGACTGCAACGTGTACAAGCGAGGTCATCAGCTCGATGGCGTCCTCCATCTTGAATGTATCGATTCCTGTTGACAAGAGAAGATGTTTCGGTCCCCGCCCACTCGGAGAACCGTTGCGCTGAGTGTCCTGGGTATACTGCCGTGCCCATTGTTGCACCATGATGGCCAAAAGCGCACAAAAGATTGAAACACAGAGTGACATGAACCACAGTGCGTTGACACAGACGTCGGAAGTCGCCGGAGTAAATGTTTCGGCAGCCTGTAGTGCACTCGTGTTTAGTGGCTTGCTGCCATTGGAAACTGCGAGGAGCTGTGAGAGAAGTACATTTGTCATCGCGCTGTTGTCGGGGGACAGCGAAGGGTATGTTGCGACGACGAATGTCGCCAGAGACGCCGCGAAAAGGCCCATCTGCAAGCGCCGCTATCAGTCGTCTGCATCACGGATAACGTGCTTCGAACATCGCTCTCATAACGTACAAACACAAGTATTCCTTCCGTATCTCCTTGCCAACGCGCTCTTCTTTGGTTGTCAATATCCTTAGCTTGCTCGAGGTAGAGAGCCCAGAACTTGTCCTTGTCGTTCGTGTATGTGGGAGCTTGAGCGCTCACGCCGGGAGGTACTAAGCGAGATTGCTGAGTATTCATTCGACAATTGGAGATCCAAGAGGCATACCGGGCTGATTCGATGCCATGGTGCAGCGTTGAGGCGTGAGGGGGCGGTCAGTACCGTCAGTGACAGGTTGTGGGGGGAACGAGGGGCAGCGGCTTGCCAGCCTATATATTGAGCGGCAGTGGGGGCGAGGAACGCGCGTGTCCTAGGGTCGTTCTGGCGCTTCATGGTGAGAAAGACAAGCATAGATAGGAATATTAGGCCCTGTTCGAGTTCGGCTTAGGCGCCTGTCTTAACAGCTGTCCTAGGGCGTCAATTGGATTAGGCATTTTCGTGGGACTACATGCCTTTTTCGGCGTGTCACGTCGGGTAATGTGCGGGCGGTAGCTTATCAGTAGCGCTCGAGGCGGTACTGAAGAAGTTGTGTACGGCTAGAAAAACGTAATGACACTCGTTGTGGCAGCGATCGCTATGTCAGGCACAAAGAGTAAAGGTCCACGAGTGTTGCGGTAGACTCGCCTCAACTTGCTGCTGATTGGCCTGCGTGGACCTGGGACCAGTACAATGTGGCCACAACGCGGACATGCGCGTTTCGCGGGCGATGCATTGAGTTCATTAGAGGTCTGATGTCCCTGCTAGCTCGCGATAGAATGCTGCTGCTGCTGCTGTGCAGTTTGCAGGCAATGCCACCTTTCGCGCCGTGCACTTGACTGGGGTGCCGAAACGAGATGGACGGAAGACAAGAAGATCCTACGACAGGAGAATGCAATTTTTATGCCCCGGCTCATGCAATGTCGCTCGCACTGTGATACTACCTGATCATCTGGGGGACCGCCGTCATTGACACGTTCGTGAGACGTGCACCGCGCTAAGCCCTAGCATCGAAGCCGTGAGGCGCGGTCGGCCCGTTGGGACGCGGTGCTCACTGCTATGCCGACGTCTGTGTGTGATCATAACCGGAAGTGGCAGGTGGCACAAGCCTGTGTTCGACATATGAAGGAGGAAGCTGAGGTCGGCGCGATCGAGACGTTCGTCGGCGTGGGCAGCGCGGCGGTCCGGATGAGCACGAAAAGTCCAGATGCGGTTTGCATGGCATGATTGTGTCAAGCTGCCGGCCAAAGAGGATGCAGCGCTCAAGAAAGACATAAAATGTTGTATGAGGTGTTTGCAGGCAAGTCGAGGTGCTCAGCAGTTGATCCATCAAACGTATACTGTATCCCTTCCTTGCCTACACAAGAACACATCTCTCTACGCACATACAGCTTCTCCCCGACTCCCTTCATTGTCAAGTTCGACTTGTCGAGAGCTCATATGCTGGTTGTTTGCGCGCGTGCGGCTGATACGAGCTATGTTTACAGATGGTGGATGAATCAGCGCAGCTCAAAATCATACATTGGTAGATGTTCCTTACCTGTCGATGCTCATCCAGCACGCGATTCGCCCCCCGTTGTGCCTCACGAAGGGTGGTAGACGAAGCCAGAAGCCGACTCGTGTTCCTCGTTGTGTTTCTACCATACGGCAGCTGCACCTCCACAGTCCACTCAGTCAGCACTGCGCAGGGCGTAAGATTCACGCCCGCAAGAAACAAGATAAGAGCGGCGCACTGGATGAGACCTCGAGGTCTCGACCGGGACGTGAGGCGGATACGAGCGCGAGCTCGCAGTGCCGAAAGACATGTGTACCCGCTCGTCTGTTGCCCTGAGCGCCGCCGATTCAAAGGTCCACAACTCTACTGCAATACGCGCATCAGCGCTCTCTTCCCCATACTGTAACACGGTTGAGAAGAAGAGAGAGAACTATGTACCTACGCGCCCGCTCGTCCGCAATCTCCTTCGTGAAGCTTCAGATTGGCGACCCTCTGACTCTTGGACGATCTTCCATTGGCAAGAGGTTGGATTACTCGAGAGTCGGTGCCCGGCGACTGTAGACCTTCTTGGCTTCGAGATAGCATACGCTGTATCTTATCTGTAGTCACGGCAAAGCTTGTAGTCTTGGATACACCGGGAGTGGCGGCCTGCAGCGATGGTGATGATCAGGAGCCAACACGCCCGGGATAGACTCGACGCGGGCGCGGTCAACTTGACGGGTCGCACGCTCGCAGTTAGCGTCGTGTCATCAGTAACGCTCACCATCCCGAATTGGCCGCGTTCGGTACTCTTGGCATGATACAAAGACACTAGACTTGTAGCATGATGGTCTCTCATCTAACTTTTCGAGACGATATTTGCTCAGATCCCGCGGATGTCGCAGTTCGTACGCGAGTCGAGCGCGCAAACTTTTCTCCAGTACTCGGAAAGAGTGTACGAGCTCTGACTGTGCCTAGCCTCTCCATGCGCACGCTCTGTCAGTGCAACATAGTACTCTACTACAACTTTGCTACAAGACTACAAGCCTCAACGAGCACTTTTTGATGGCCGACGAGTGTCCGAGGCTGAACGCGGTCCCGTGAGCTTCTTGACGACGCGCGCTCAGATCAAACCCTTGTCAGCGATTGATTTCCCCACACTGTGAGGACGAGGGAGAAGTTGTATCTGCTCGCCCAATGCAGCAGAGGTGAGTGGGGTGACAAGTAGGAGGACGTGGCCTGTACCGCTCCCGACGAACCGTAACAGTAAGTTAAGCAAGTTCTGGGAACGGGCGAGCGCGGCGTGTGTTGGGGTAGACGGGTACACCGCGCACTTCATCTACGAGCATTATCGCATTTGCACCTTCGCCCTCGTCGTGATATTCTTCATTGAACAGGCCGGAGATGTGCGCTGCGAGCAAACGTCCAGCGAAGATTTGGCGACCATGAGGAGGGGCGCGGGCCGCAGGGCCACCTATGCTTTGTACCCTGTACCATGTACCACATATCAACTTCTGGCATCTACCTGCAGGGAAGGAAGCGAGGAGGTAAATACACGTCCGTGGGTACAGCAACAAGCACAACGCACTTTCCTCGTTCGAATTGAAATTACGCTCCACGAAGATACTCGACCCAGAGGACCTGGTGACCCGCCTATTCCAGATCGTACGGCCCGAATACGAATCGAGCGCATACGCCTGTCAGTGCCATCCATCCCGGACCACACACTCTCCATCCAGATCAAAAAAACGGGGTCAAGAGTGTACCTTCCCGTCCTCGTTAGCACCCACGACCAACTTGCTGGATCCGAACGCACCTCTTCCCAGCACTGATTTGTCCAGTGCGTTCGAAAGCGTTTCGTAAGATCCAGTAAAAAAAGCGACGTTATCACGGACGCCGGCAGATTCTTCCATGCGATGGCTTGTCAACTCGAGGTAAAGAGGGAAAACTGGAGGGGAGGGAAGTACCTGCGCGTCCTTCAAATGCCTCGCCTATCTCACACCAACTTCTCGCCCTCTTCCTTCCTCAAACTCGCAGCCGCACGGCTCTCAGGTATACTTGACATTGTCACAGCGTTCAATCGAGCGAGTACTTCGTCGTAGCTCAAAAGAGACTTTGATGGGGAGGGTGTGAAAGCCAGAACGGCTGCGTCCGCGCGAGGTCGGTGTCCGAATTGGGGCTGTACCAGTGCTTATGGGGGGAGGTTAGACGTGGAGTGCGCCTGCTGAATTCGTGATGGGGAGTTGAGGACTGTTGCCCGGCGTGAAACCGAGCGTGGTCTACGATGTGCCCAGCATTAGTACTACCAAGTAAAGCATCGACAATGATACAGACAGTTGAGAACGTACCCTGATAAGCTGCCCGTCCATCTCTACATCAAGCAGCATCTCCTTCGTCAAAGCCTTAACTGCCTCTCCTTCGGACACTACTACACTAGATCAACAGCAACAATCGTTCAGCTCTCGCTCGCGAGGAGAGATGAATCGACGAGCGTTCACAACATAAGCACAAGCCGTACCTACAAAAAATATCAGTTTTGTGCAGTTCGAATCTGGAAGCGGATATTGACGCTTACTCCGAATGTTCAGGCGCTCGGTTCGTGATTATTCGCGCTCAGGCGTCATGCCACCCACGCCTCATCTTCTCGTATTCCAAAGCTCGGCTAGTAGTGAGGTGAAGGATGGGAACCCAGAGTTTGGCCAGGTCAGTCGGTCGCAGATGGTGGTGGTCAACAGTCAACGCGTCTGCGTGCGTGCTCGCGCGCTCGCCGTCCAGTCGAATTACTTGTCAGCAACACTCATCAGTCGCTGTCTATTCGACTCAGCCAGGCTCGATGCCGTTGCCACAATAGAAACACTCTAGTAGGGTCACAGTATTGTGGTTCAATTCATCTTTCCCCAACTGAAGATGATATATAACTGGGACAGCGTATAGGAACGTGTGGAGGCAGACCGCGGGGCAGGGTATACGCGTCTGCATACCAACAGCCTACGGGCTCGAGCCTGTGCTCCTCCATAGAATGATTGTGTCGAGTCAGGACTACTTCGACATGTTGGCCACCTCGGGTGATACTAGATATCCTCTGATTGCTACATCCACGACCTTCGGTCCGATCGCCGAATTCAGCATTTCCCCCTCTTTTCTTGCGACAACGTGGTATTACAGTAGACATGCATGGTGTATCGTCAATGGGACATCATGGCCACAAACGCGAGCGTATGAACCTCGCGTGCGCGTGCAGCAAGCGTACCGTAACCCACGTCGTAACCAAACCCGACTCCGAGTCATGCAGCACCGAAGTACAACCCTTCCGGTTATCCTCGTCGTCATCACTAGAGATATCAGTCATCAACTGCGTATGAGACCGTGTAAGGATCGATCTTGCCTTCTCCTTTCACGTTAACAATCCATGGCCTCAAGAACTTCAAGCCACCTTTCTACTTCGTCCCTGCGGAGGGCTTCGAGTCGTAATGGTCCGCATGCGAACGCATAGGATCAACTGCTCCCGCATCACTGAGCTTCCTACGTTTACTCCGAGTCTCGGGTTGAGGGGTCGTGCTGTCCGGACGCTGCTTGGACTTGGATGTAAGAGATGAGCCGCCAACAGAATCCTGACTCGATTCCTCGGTGACCGTGAACTTCGCAGTGCCCCCTTCACGGCTGAGTTCGAATGTCCAACGCTGGTCCGCGATACGTTCGCCAGATGCATTCTCTATACCCAGAGTGAAGCGATACACGGGCAATGACTTCGACGGCTTGTTCTGAGTCGAAACAGGGTATCAATACCGACAGTCATGTTGAGCTCCAGGAAGACCAGGACTCACCGTGTCCGAGCGTACTTCGGTCGATACCAGTTCCAACTCAGTCTCATTGAATGAGACCAACTTGAAGACTGGCACTTTGGACTGCTTGCGCGACATTGTCTTCAATCTCGAAGAAGTGGGTGGGGAGATGAGGCTGCCTCTTCGGCTTGGTTTGCAGCCCGGGAGCTTATATGGCGTTGAGCGAACTGCGCTTGAATGGTACGGCATCCGTACTGACAGGGCATCTTGTACATGATAGGTCAGAAGCCCTATTAGGCAAGGCTCAGATATGGCCGCTAGCTTGCGGCTGCATGATATGATACTACATCTGTATGTATTGTCGCGTGTGGCATAACATAACTGCTCTACCGAAACACACCCCACAATTAGACTCGGGCTATCATCATCCCCCGATCTATTGCGAACACAAATCCAAGGACTCCCACATGCGGATCGTTGTCACGTCTGCTTGGTTTGCCGTCGGAGGCGAAGTCGCCTCCGGTTAGTAGGAGATCGAGTGCATACGAGTCCCGGTTGCTGATTCTACCAAGTCAAGATACTGAGAAACATCTCATCGAGGTGCCAGCGAGGAGAAGACAATACACCAGTGAGTACAATGTGAAAAAGTGTGTGGAGATCCGGCTGCGCGTTTTTGCGAAGCGATGTCATGACGTGTGAAAACGATAGCTTGGTAGTTCCGAATCTGGTGCTGTTCATAACAGCAGGTCTTTCAGCCACAGTGCTGAAACACACTGCGTATTGGGACCCTGAATGCACCTGTAAGATGTGGCGAGATACCAGCGCCGCTGGCGTACGATCGTGAAATATCAGCCGCTCTTGTCGGTCGGATGCCTGCCGAGCGGACAGCCAGCGAGAGTTACGCCGACGCCGCGCGCGAGACGGCAGCATACTCTAGTTTTGCATGAACTAGCCGGCCCAAGGATTTGGAGTAGAAGTGCAAGTGAGAAGACATCTCCCTGAAGATCATGCACCTCATGTACAGTGTAGGATGTAAGAATGAAGCCCTCAATGACTTATCAGCAACAGACAAAGCTCGATAGTCGAGCCAACATTCCAAGAGTTATGGATCTTGATCTGGACCAACTATGTGTATGACAGCGGGCGTCATAATGATAACTACGGCGCGACGTAACAGTTACCCCTGTGGCTGGCATACTGAACATATGTCCTCTTCGTGCCGACTCAGCTGAAGACTGCGTCTTGGCAGGGTATCGCTTTCGCACTGACCGGGTTCTTGCGCCTGCACGCTGCGAGCGTCAACCAACCACCCTTGTCATACTATAGCGGCACTCGAAGTCCTCATGCTACAGTATAAGTTGTTGGCCGCCGTGCCGCTACGAGTCCGAGTCCATGCTTTCGATGCGCCTAAACAAACAGATCGTCGGCACTCGACCTTCATCTGAGGATCCGCGCATAGTCGTGGCACAGATGAGTCGAACGCACCGAATAGTGTATCTGATACGGCGCACGTCCGAATCATGGTGCTGGGTGAGCCTGAGTTCGCGTACTAACCTGTCGACTCGGAAGTCGGCGCATACTTCTTACCGGTTTCCTGCAAGACAATCCACCAAGCGCAGGCTAGCGAAGCCATCACGTGTATCATCTGATGAGGACGGTAGTACTAGTCGGATTCGAGAGGCAGCTTAGACTATCCCCAGTCAACGTCAGGCCCAAAGCAGTTGTTGGAGAGTCGTTGTTGGAGAGAGAAAGAAACTCCCACGCTCCACGCATGCCGGGCGCGCCGAGCACGTTTCGCGTCCGCGGACCGCCGCTCACTTTCACGCCACCACCACAGTACCACCATAAGGTGAAGTTTGAGCGCATCTGTCAATCATCCCGCCGCCAATTATCCCCATGCATACCTACGCATTCACCCTGGCTGGTCACTCAGGCTCCGTGGTTCGTGTTCTCCAGGCAAATACAGCCCAGTGAAACGCAACTGAGGCTTCCGCACCCCTCAAGCCTCAGGCCTCAGATCGCGTGCAAACCCGGTTTGACACGCGCGCGGCCAGACTATCGAGAAATATGCGGTGGGGATCTTGCTTATGTGAAATCGATTTCTGTCTCATCCAACTACATGCGGTAAATTCGTCCATGATGTGTCTGTAGCCTACAGCGCTCCAGTCGGGTTCCGCCAATGCTCTCTCCCACAAATAGTATGTCTATCTCCTCTCGTCATCCTCCAGCAATCCCAAACTCACCATCCATATCTATAGCTGAACCGGTTGCGTGTGATCCTGACTCCAGTACCGGTGATTCAAGGCCGTCATCTGATGATTGACACCAATACTTGTCTACTATCACCGCCGCGCATGATGTATCGAGGAGATTGACCTTTATCTGCCCGACATCACTGGTTGGTCAGTCTGACTGGGTGAACTCGGACTGGTTCGAGAGAGACTGAGAGCTCATGCTGCGTTGCGTTGATCTGCAGTCCTCAGCCTCGCTATAGGGAGTGCTTGATTCGGGGTCCACAGTTGCTTGGGACGTGATGCATTGTGCCGGACGTGCGCTGTCATAACTGACTCCAGACCATGTCACCAAATCCTTGAATATGACACCGAGTAGAGGGTGCTCTTCAAAAATATCCAAATGAGCGTTGTTGATTGTGTAAGGGAAAACCCCGTCTGAGTGATCAAGGTCGTGCCAGAACACCCTTCTGCGATCCAAGTTATCACGACAGTCAAGCACTTGGGACATGAATGTCTTCATGAGAGCTGCAGGGGGATGGTCTTCGCTACGTTCCAATGTATGGCTAGGGTCAAAGTTCCTGCTGCCTTCCACATGTAGGAATCTCAAAAAGGGCTCCCAAGACAAAGTCCGGAGGACTTTGGCGTGCTCCCGACTACAAGACCCAATGCTCACGATGAAAGACAGCAGGTACAACAAGCGACATTTCACACAGTCTTGTCGCGATGGAATATGGTAGGTCTCGAGTGTGACATCGTCGAGATCCTTGAAGGTAAGTGTACAAGGAGCGATGACTCGTCCGGTTACGATGGCGCCACCTTGAGAAGGGGCGCAGTGGTATTTCCATAGATAGCCTCCAATACTTGATTGGACAAGAGGTTGGGGAGTGATGCCCGACATCGAGGTCTGAATAACGTAGGCAAGAACGTGAGTTGAGAAATGATAGATGGCCCGAGGTGCGGTACCATTTTCTGGGTGTTTTATTGCGTTGCCAATGAGGTGATCGATTGTTTTGTAGTCAACGGCGGCAACGAGGTGAATTTCCTCGGGGGGCAAGCAGGTGCTTGCACCTTCGGCAGTATCAGAGATGCTATCGGCATAGATATTGAGAATTAGACCACGAAGAAAGAGACAAGCGGACACGAGATGGATGTTACACTCGGAGCGGGTCAGTTGGGAGGACTCTGGATTGCATGATTTGATAAGCCACCTGGCTTTGGAGGTCATGTCTGTTCTCTGTATCAAAAGGGTGCTAATGGCGCGGGACTGTCCAGGTTTGAGAAATATGTCAATGTCATCAACTTGCCCGCCATTGCGGTGAATGCCACTGTGATCGTGGGGTTGGTGCACTGGGGGTTCAATCAATGGAGCAAGCTTAACGAAGCATTCCCCCATCTCGTGTGGGGTGTCAATGGTCTTCCAGAGGCATTCAATGGCGCTGAACCAATTCTCCGAGCTAAGCATGCTGGCCATTCGTCTGAGCTCCGCCAGACGACCATGCCTCAGATTTTCCCGTCGCACCTCCAGATAATTCGCCAACTCGAGGAAGCGGTCGAGATATGCGCGATTAGTCGTTGAAGCTGTGTACGTGTGGATTGCGGCTATTGTGTTGGCGAAAATGGCAAACTGCAATCCAACTAGCCAGCGCAGAAAGTCAGTGAGTGGCGTACGATAGGGACAGTCAGGATATCTCAATGGCAGTACAGACAGGACAGTGTAAGATATCGCAATGAGGGCTATAGCCGTGGCTGCGAGGGAGGCAATGACGGCATTGAGGGTGCTCAGGAACACAGTCAGGCCTGCGAAGAAAAGCGCAACCGCAACGTGTACGAGAGATGTGATGAGCTCAATGGCATTCTCCATCATGAACCTGTCGATCCCTAGAGACAGTTGAGAATGGACTGGCCCACGTTTGCTTGGGATTTCGCCGCGTCGAGTGTCTTGAGCGTACTGCCGCGTCCATTGTTGCACCATCACAGCCAGCAGCGCACAAGATATCGAGACAATGAGCGACAGAAACCAAAGCGCGTTGATGAACAAAGCGCTTGTTGATGGCGACATCGTTTCTATAATCCGTAAACCAGCAAGATCCAGAGGTTCTCCTCCATTCGTGAGCGTAACGAGTTGTCGAAGAAGGATGATCGTCTCATCTCCGCCGCCGCCGGGAGTTAGTAAGGGATAGCTTACGACGACGAAGGTCGCGACAGTCGAGGCAAAGAGACCCGTCTATCATACCAGTGAGCTCTTTTGATCACATATGAAACTCATCAGGAAAAGCTCGTACAAATACTAGTATCCCTTCCGTGTCCCCCTTCCATCGCTGCGACCTCTCCGTATCTTTACTGTCGGCGTTCTTGAGGTACAGGGCCCAAAACCTATCTTGGGCATCGAATCGACCTGGTCACGAGAATGTATCAGCAATAATTCATATGAAGCGCGTATCAAGATAAAGCAAGGAATTCGAACACTGACCAGAAGGGGCCATTTCGCCGTGATCCCAATGGTACGTGCGAGGAGAGCTGAAAGTCAGCATCGAAGCCTTCTGTCTGATAGACGACCTAAATACCCCCCAAACACGCCGTTCGTGCACCTTGGTCAGAGGATCATACTAGGCGTTAGTGGGGAGAGTCTGGCTCCCGAGATGAGAGCCCTTCCCACAACGACGCGTCGAAGTTCGATCTTCCGTGTATTCCGATCTAGAGTCTAGCAAGATGACGCTCGAATTCCGAAGCACTATCGAGTGTATTAGAGCATGCTCATAGAACGCTAAGGGCCAATTTTGGAGGACATACGCTTGTTGAGACATCATGTTCATTACGCTCGCCTCATTTCATTTGAGTGAGGAGCAACCGTTACGAGGCGCTCATAGATTGCCGACGACTTATCCGGTGCAATCGGTCGCACACATAGGCAGTATATGCTTCTCGTCCAGGTGATCCTACAGACCATGCTTGAAAGGCATGCCCCAGCTTCTCGAATTTCGCTACGCGTGACGCTATCTGTATACAGGGGCCGCATGAGCTGGGTGTGGTGAAGAACGACCGTGCAAACCAGAGTGACGCTATAACGACGGCCACCATCCGGAGCCGAGGTGCCATCGATGTCAGTCGATGTTATAAGCATAGACCGAGAGCATATACAGCGGTAGCGAGGACACGCAGGGCGTAGGGTTGTACTCAATGCGGTATGTTCGCACTGGATCTCTGGCTGTAGGAGGTAACGCCGGGAAGCAAAGAAAGACGCGGCACGAGAAGCTTGATGTTGTGTTGTAGCGCTCGCGTCCGGACTTGTGACACCCTTGAAGCGTACATATATCGCGGGAAGAGAACGTTTGAAAGCCCTGAGGTTAGCCTAAGTTCTGTGCAAAGAACAGGGTATAACTCAAAGAATAGTCTGATATCAGTATAATAGAAGTCCCTTCTCTATCTATACAAACACGTTATCCCCTCACATACCCCATACCTCTTCTCCCTCATTCCATACACCTCATTAACAGCTTAACGGACACGATGCCTAGTTGATAGCGCTCCCAGAGCTGGCACGGAGAGAGCCTGCGCATAGTGGCATGGTTAGCTTCTTCATACAGGAGAGAGCGTAGAGAGACGTACCTTATCAAGGTTAGGGCGCAAGTGGTATATCAGCGTTCTTTTAGGCGCCGTTGAGACCTGGCGCGGTTGTCGTAGCGAAAACGCATGAGTGCAAGAGCCTTTGCAGTGTTATCTTATTGCCTCCGATACCTACCCCATAATGATACTAGTCAGCCGAGAAACGGTAGGAGGGAGGGATAGCGCGCTCACCTTTCCGAGGCTCGCAACGGACGTTTAAGAGCGCGAGATAAGGGTGACGATAGAATGGAATCCACATGCATGCGAGTGCGTGTGGCGAGAGATCGACTGGCCTATACCTCTGTGCCCATTGCTGGAGGAACACAGGCAAGGAACGTAGACGAGGAACGTGGTGGTGGTGGGCCTCCCTTCCAGTAGTATTGCTGATAGGAAGGCGCAGGTTGTTCATAGTAGCAAAGCTACGCTGAAGCTGGCCTCTTTCTGGAATGGCGTCCTGGAGCGATGAGAGTCACCCGTTCCAGCTGGTCGAGCTTGCAACGCCTCATGTAACCTGTTGGGGCGAACGTCAGACAAGAACTACTCGAGAAGATCTACAACGTACCGTGTAACATCGCATTCGGAGTTACCTCACAGATCCCGGAGAAATCGTTCTCGTTAGATGGAGAGGCAATAGCGGCGACTCGGATGGATGAAGTGGTGGAGGTCCAGGTTGCCGCTGTCATGGCCAGAGGAGAACGCGCCAATTGCGGCGCAGTCTCCAAGCGCGCGAACACCAGAGCGCTTGTGACTTGTCCATCTACCATCACCACCTCCCCTTCACGAGCATCTCGGCATATGGTTACCTCTTGAAAATACAACGCAAGGCCACTGGTCTATTCGTGCTCAACCGCTCCCTGCTTGCATACACAGTACTTCTGGATCCAACTATCGAGTGTTGGACCCAAGCGTTGCCCCAATTACTCGCATTTGCATACTTATACTTACGGCTCTCATCGATTGCCTCAGTCCTGAGCGCGTTGCCTCGCCTCCTGTCATCCTATGGGAAGCCAACACTCTAATTTCGTCGCTTGGATGCTCAACACAAGTCTGCCGCCCTCGCGCATACGCATCTTAAGGCACTAAAGTAGCTTCAACCGTCTTGTTACAGTCAGCCGACACATATGCCTCGCAATGGGCGCTAGCGTGAACTGAGCTAGAACATTCGACAATGTACCTCAATGTACCTAAGACTTAAACCGGCGGTACACATACCAGATTTGAGCATTGCTTGCCGTCGTGCCTAGGCGCTTCTCCTGCCCTGAACCTGCAAGCAGCTTGACATGCCCAGGCTTCACATCACTCAGAGGATAGAGATATTTAATCTCTGTTCTTCCTCCTGGCACTCATGATACTATTGCAACGCATTGAGCTCGTTCGCCGCGACTAACTGCACTCCATGGTTTCCCTCACTGGCATGGGCTGATTAAGTACGATCACTTGCCGAGGAGCGCCTACAGGATATGCATGATTACGCATACGGAAGCTCTTTCCGCTGAATGGTCATTTCTGCGCGGGATCCTGGGAGCATGAGTCTTCAGCTTTTCATGCTATCGTGACGCTGGCAACCGCCGCAACCTCCCTCTGCAGCCGTCACTGCACAAGCAGATCCTTGTTGTGCCCTCTCACACACCCTCGCCCGCGCGCCTTGCAACATAATGCTTCCATGCTACACCAAACGCCCCACTTCTCAGTTTGTTCACCCATTTGACCTATTTGCATTCTCGAGTGTCTCGCTGGCAGTACCGGCATCGATTCCCGCCTATCCGCTATATAATCAACACCCCGCAATACTTTATCGCCAGACAACAATATCCTCTCGTCGCCTTGAACCCTGTACTCAATCATGCGCACCACTTACTCGTTCTTCACTCTTCTACTCGTTGCTTGCGCGGCTAGTGCCGCACCCTGGTTGAAAGAGGTCACCGACGGGTGCCGCCCCGGCCCGGGGTGAACCATCCTGGGTCATTATTTTCGCGATTCTCACTGCTTGCGTACATTCCACGACGTGTCTTTATTACTCCCCTACGGCTCTTGATAAGGGCTCGGTAATGGGCTCTGTAGCATCTGGCTTTTATCACTCATTTGTACAGTATCAAGGGTGCTCGATCGATTTGGTCGGGGTAGTACACTCATAACACATGAACATCAAGAGAATGAGATGAAGCGAAGTCAAACCAGTGTTTCCGACAATACACCTGCATCACAGGTTAGGGACAGCAGTCTGCACGCACTGCAGCAAGGTATTACCCGAGTCAAGGTGCCATCTTCTTTCGCAAGCGACTTTGGGCCTTGGCCGTCGCACAAGAGACTCCGAATAAGATGGACATTGAGATAGGCAGAACGAGCATCAATGATGATGCGCCCTGTACACCGTGATCGTCTGCCGACCATGCAGCACTGAGAAGGCCTGGATGGGAGTATAAATGTGACATACAGGTTGTAAGCGAGAGTATACATACCGAAGGCCAGAAGAAGGGCTGCCGTTCCGATGGAAAAGAACGGGTAGGAGAGCATAATCAAGGTGCAGTGCACATGAAAACGATTGGCGTATAAGACCTGCGAACGTGAAATGTCAGGAGGTAGGGTCATAGTCATCTGGGGTTCACAACGCACTTGCTCAGACCAGTATGGCCTCGCTTTGCTAGTCACAAGAAGTGAAACCGAGCCGACGATAATGCCTCCGATGAGCAACCCGAAGGATCCGAGCATGCAGATGTAAGGGCCACGGAGCGTGTAGTTGACGATATCCTGCCTGGGGGGCGGCGTGGTAAGGAATACAGCTGCTGTGGCGAGAAGCAATCCTGCCTGCGGGAAAGTCAGCCAGCCTGAAGGAGCGGTTCACAGTGGTCATGAAGACATACCACCAGAAGCATGTTGTTCAGTCGGTCACACGTTTGTCGAATACCATCTTCCCACACACTGCCGTCCCCAGCATCCTCAAGCCGTATCGCAGCCCAAATTGGATCCAAACCAGCGTGTCCGAAGGAAGTGATGCATAGCAAATTGAACAGGGCACGGCGAAGGTTCCCGAGAGGCTCAGATGTATCAGGCGCTTGCCAGTGCTTGTCAGGTGGATGTATCTGCAGGATGGCTTCCTGCTTCTGTATCTTCGTCTTCGGGGTGTGTGTGTCCGAGGAAGGTATTACTTGGCCGTCGGTCCGTGGCATGTTAATCGACGGACGCTCTGGACTTGAACTAGTAGAGGTAGACATTGAAACGACTACAGCCCGGTGAGCAGGGAAGATTGGCCTGAGAAAGAGCGATCACTCACACTGTGGATAATCGTCTGTTGAAACTGACGTTGCCGCCGGTGCGAAGGGCAATGCGTGAGAAGCTGGGTCTATTCCACGGAGAGGCTAGGGGAACGGAGAGAGGATTGGCTCTGTGCTCCTGCCCTGCCCTGTCCTGTCCTGTCCTGTCTTATATTTATGAGCGCGGACACCTCCCGATACGAGGAGCTTCACAGGGGAGACGCGAGGTACCTGCATCGGCAGGTGCATGCATTTCATCTCAGCCTTATTGGGGAACGATTGAAAGCGCCTTCGGCCGAGACTGTTGCACGGCCTGTCTTGGTGTGCACTGACAGAATAATGTTAGTAGCTGTAGGCATTTGAGTGCACTAGCGGCGCCGAATGGCTACTGCGCCATAGTGTATTTCCCGAGTCGAGGCTGTATATCATCACGGAAGTGATTACCCGCGACGAGCGGCCACGTCCTGCGCGTCAAAGAAAGACAAGGTGTGCGGCAGAGCAGCAATCGTACGGTTTACATGCAGTTCTACATGCCACGCCACTCTACGGGACATGCTTTTAGCACTCGTGTTGAAGGTATCGAGCGCGGCCAGAACCTAGAGACGCAAGAAGCGATGGGCAGAGGGCATCCAAAGCGTCAGGGCGTCTCCCCAGGCTTGCGCTTACTGTCTGGCCGCACTGCGAAGTCTGCCATGACATTAAATGAGTCCATATGAGTATAGCATGATACAACGGACCGAATTGTGGCTTCAGAGTATGCCTGTATAAGGAATGCGGCGGTGCCGCTATGGATGATTGGCGGATACTCGCTGTACCCGCGGCCGCAAATGCAGACGCGACGCGTCGCCTAACTATAGAGCTGAGCGCCGGGCTAAACCCGCGCGTGAAAGCACAGGGTACGGCGCATTTGCGGGCTGGGAGCAGCATGCCGGCGCAGAACTATATTGGCAGAGCAAGTCGCTGTATGGTGCTGATCGCCGTGACATAGTGATGGTAAGGTACCTTTAGCACCATATAACGTCAGTACATCCCAGTAACCTGGAAAGTTGGCGGTATAGGGCCTCGAGAACATCCAAGCATCGAATACATCAGGAGTTGTCGCCCCTTTTCTATTCCTACAACACGTCTATCCCCTTACATACCACCGCTCCCTAAGCTTCTTCCTCCTCACCATCGGTTTGACAAACACGATACCCGCCGTAAGGGCGCCCAGCGTCAACACAAGCTGTGCCTACACCAGGCATTCTCGTTAGCTTCATCAAGCAAAGAGTGAAGAAGGCGTGAGGCGTACCTTGTTGAAGTTCGGACTCAACACGTCAAACGTCCTACTAGGCGCAACCCTCGTCCCGAACAAATCGAGCCCATATGCGAACACAACAGTGGTACTCTCCAACAGCGAAGGGCTGGACACGATCTCCTTCACGCCCGCCACATCGTAAATATGGCTCACGACCCTCCTCGGGTCATCCGGCATAACCGCGTCGTAAGGAATAAGCATCTCCTCCTGCATCTCGGTCGTAGGCTTGTTGCCTGCGCCGAGTTTGGGGCGGCGAGGGTTGAGCAGGAGCCGAGGGAAGGTCTGGATGCTGTTCTTGTCCGTTGCCACTGTGACCGCGCGTCAGCATGAGGCGGATGAGAGTAGACGGAACATGGAGACGCACCGATCAGATCCCTACTCGTAACACCAAACTTGGTCCTCGAAGTCGTAACCGCCCTCGCCCCATGCGGGAAGATATACGCCTGCTCGTACGCCACCACTCGCGCCGAGGCTGGGTCGAAGCTTGATAACTCCGCACTGCACATACAGATCAGCCCATTACGTTGGTATAAAGGATGGAGGAAGAGGGATGTACCTGCGTGTCCTCTCATCCGGTGCGCCCTCGTACAGCTCAACGCTGACCACTCTCCTCCCCTTCGACTGTCCGACCCATGCGTACTCAGGGTCCCAATAAACGTACACGAGCCAGTTCTCGACGATTGATACTTGGACGTCACACTCGCCTGTACACGTCTGTCATCAGTCATCCGCCCTAAAAGGAGAGAGAAGGCATGGGGTACGTACCGTGTGTAGACTTCGGTAAACGCGCGTGGTACAACAATGTACCTTTGACGCCGTCCAAAACGCGCACACCACACGCGTCGGGCGCAGACGTCGTAAGCGCGAATGTATGCGGGTTGAGGAGCTTGTACAGAGTTGTTCTGTTACCCAGCACCTATGAACCCACATCCAGTCAGCAAATTCAGGTATGGAAGATACAAAAGGAGGCAGCGAACCTTGCCGAGGGAAGCGACGGGCGTCTGTGGACGCGGAATAAAGTTTGTGATCAGTTCGCCCGCGGGCCAGGCCAGTGGGGGCGTATGGGTCCACGTGGGTGTTAACCTCCATTTAGGCTGTCCGGCGTCAACCTACGCTGTTGATCAGCCACTGCTCAGTCCGAACTAATGTGAAGACCGTACCTGCTCTCCTGATGCGCTAAGGACGGGCATGGAGGGAACGAGGACGTGGCCGGTGACGCTCCCGCCGAATCGTAGCGGGACGTGAAGCGAGCTTTGGGAACGAGCGAGTGCGAAGAGCGCAGCCGGTGTATAGGGGTAGACGTGCACACCGCGCTCTTCGTCGACGAGCATGATTGCTTTCGCACCCTCACCCTCGTCGCTCCCTACATCGGTGGAGAGGCTGAAAGCGTGGGCTACGAGTGGACGTCCAGTGAAGACCTTCGTGCCGGCGAGTACGGGTTCGGAGCCGCCTGTTAGAGCGTCGAAGTCGTAAATGAGGGTGTCCTTGGCACCCTATGATTAAAATTAGCTTCTGGACACGAAGTATGAGGTGAGAACTACGTACGTCTTCGGCTGTACGCACAGCGACGACTGCAACTTTAACGCCCTCCTCGCCTTCGCTGAGATCGAAGATATTCTTCACGGCCACGCTCGGCCCGGTTGATCCGGAAAGACGGCGAGACCAGATTGTATGGCCCGTAGACGAATCGATCGCATATACCTGTACCAGAAGTCAGCGCTGTAAGATGAGAGGAGTAAAGTAGAAGCACACCTTGCCGTACTCGCTGGCACCAACGATCAACTTCCTAAACCCGAACGCGTCCCTCTCCAGCTCCCCATCGGTCAAGGCACTCGAAGGCGTCTCGTAAGAGCCCGTGAGGAAACGGCGGGCAAAGTTGATTACGAAGGCTGGCAGGTTCTAGAAAGCGATAGAGCGTCAAGGCGGGGGAAGGGCATATAATATGAAAGGAAAGGAGTGTACCTGTGCATCCTTGACATGCCTCGCCCATCTCACGCCTACACTCTCGCCTTCTTCCCTTTTCAAACTGGCAGCCGCACGGCTCTCTGGAAGGCTCAAAACCGTCACGACGCTCAAACGAGCAAGTCCTTCGTCGCGGCTCCAGAGAGGTTTGGAGGGTGAGGGTGTATAAGCGTATTCGGACGCGTCCGCGAACTCTGTCTCCAGCTGGGGCTCGTGTTCGCCATGAAAGTCTCCTAGAAGAAAGGGAACAAAACATAAGAGGAGAATGAAAAGAGGAGGAGCATGAAGGGACGTACCTGTGGTTGCGTAGAGAGAGTAGAGGTGAACTGTGCCCGATGAAGTCGAGACGAGGAGTTGAGGAGTGTTATCGGACGTAAAACCGAGAGTGGTCTGTAGTGGTACCGTGCCTCTGTATTAGTAACCAGCACGCGTCGTCGTAGAGGGTCGAGAACGTAACGTACCCCAGCAATCTGTCCATTGGTCTCAATATCCACCACGACCTCCATCGCATGCACTTTGGACGGCTCTCCGGTAGAAACCATCTCGATTGAAATATGCGCTATCTTCGCGCTCGTATCGAGGATTGAGATTTGTGCAATGTAAGGTTTGCCGTTCGCATCCAGCGCCGATGCGTAAGACCCCGAGTTCGGTTTCTGTTTGCAGCAGTTCAGCGGAAGAAAGCTGCACCTGAGTGAGATATTGAACTTACTAAAGAATCGAACGTCCAGATCTCACTCACACCTCTCCCTCCAAAGTCGAGTACGCTCGTCGTTCCGTCTTCGTTACTAGCGATGAATAAACCATCCTTTGCTACGCCCACATCCCGAACTTGGTCGTATTTGATGCTGTTGGACGACTCTGAGTCGGAGAACCGGCCGAGACGGAGTTCGGGTGCGAATTCTGCTGTTCGTATCTCAGTACCTGTCTCCACGGGCGCCTCTTCATCCGAGGATGGGGCGTTGGTGTCGTCGGATTCGGATTCGGGTTCGGGTTCGGCCTGAGGTTGGCGCAAGACTTCAAGCCATGCAACACCACGGGATGTCAGAATGTATGGGAAGCCATCCGCCGTCGGAGGAGCAAGGTTGGACGGTACGTCCTGCGACGAGATGACGGAACCGTCGTGTGGTGATAGAGAAGTGATGTGCAAGGTGTAGGACGCGAAAGAGTTTCTGAGGCCGACGATGTATACTCCATGCGGAGCCGCGTAGATGTGCGTGTATATCACGCTCGAGCTGCAAGCAGTTAGTAAGATGTCGAAAGAGACAGGACTGAGAGACTTGCGTCTGATCCTCGCTCTCCCATCTCCACCTGACTAATCCACTGTCGACATTAATCCTCTGCACGACTCCTCCCTCACTCAACACAAACGCGTCCTCGTGTCCATCCTTGTCCATGACCAACGCAGACACATCGACGCCTAGACTGGCTGGCTCGTGCAGCTTAGCTTCGCGTGGAGGATGCAGACGAGTTTCGGAGATGAGGGCGCCAGTTGTGGGGGCAAAGGCGCGGAGGGTCGTGCCGGAAGGGCCGGAGAGTGATAGGACGGCTGTGCGGGATATTCGTTAGACTGCAGGAAGAGGGGACTGGAAGGAAGGCGTACTGTGGCTGTGCGGTAATACGCCTGTCCACACTATATCGTCTTCAGGCTCGTGTACATACCTCCACGCTACACATTCAATCTCAATTCGTCTCTATATGGTTTAAAGCGTATGCAGCATACCGATTGAACCGTTCTGAGCATGTAAAGCACCGAGCACGTTACTCTCCGTAGCAGCGATCACCAGTTGTTTGTGTACATCGAACCGCGTCTGGCTCTCACGTGGCAAGCCGATATGTGGGTTGTGCCAGTCGACCTTGCCTACGTCCGACTCGTATAGCGCACTTGCCAGACTGGGCAAGGCCAGTATACCGACGAACAGACGGACTAGCATCGTGTGGCGCAGGTGGACGTGGAAGGGAAGCGTCGAATTTGATGTGGTTATTTGATGCGGATAAGGCCCGATAAGTCAGTTGTCGGATAAATACCCCATAAGCGCGCGGGCGGACAGTCGGGCAGTCAAGCTCGGTCACCAGTCATCCACCACCATCGTCTCTTAACCTCTCCACCGCAACAACACAAGAGATCACAATGTCGAGCGCACCGTCTCAGAGCGCGAGCCCAGCGCCGAGCAACACCCTCCTTCTCCGTCGGCAGCTCATGGAGCTCACAAAGCATCCCGTCGAGGGCTTTTCTGCCGGTACGTTATCTCTTCCAAACGATTATAAGAGGCAGGAATACTGACTGGAGTACAGGACTCGTAGACGAGAGCAACTTTTACGAATGGGAAGTGCTTATTATTGGGTACGCCATGCCACTTCCTTCCCATCGCAACGCTCGCTGACACACGATCGTCTCCAGCCCGCCCGACACGCTCTAGTACGCCTATTCACCCTTAAATACCGGCAGAGCACTGACGAATATACACAGCGAGGGCGGCTTTCTCAAAGCGCGCTTAACTTTCCCGCCCGAATTCCCCCTCCAACCGCCCACAATGAAATTCCTAACCGAAATGTGGCACCCGAACATCTACCCCGACGGACGCGTCTGTATCTCCATCCTCCACGCCCCAGGAGACGATCAGTACGGCTACGAAGATGCAGGCGAGAGATGGATGCCCGTGCATTCGATCGAGAGTATATTGTTGAGCGTGATCAGCCTGTTGAGTTCCGATAAGCCGAATTGTGACTCGCCGGCGAACGTGGACGCTGCGAAGGAGGTCAGGGATAATCTGGTGGCATATAAGAAGAAGGTCCGGAGGTTGGTTAGGAGGAGTGCGGAGGAGGCGTTTGATTAGGGTCGAGGGAGCCTTGAGTACGCATACCATACCGTCTTGATCGTCACCATCCATCCTGTCGCATCTCGGTCTTTCTACTACTTTCCCTCTCGCTTTCGATTTTTATCGTCGTTTGTAACTAGCTGATCCCTCGTTTCATCGCATCGCATCGTCTTGTTCACTCTTCAATCCTACCACGTTTAATATTCCGAGTGATCAAGCCTCCCGTGTCGTGCCCTGCCATCGATCCCCGCGTTAACGGCGTGCGTACATCCCGCTTGCCCTTACGCGCGCCTGCTCCCTGCGCCGATCTCTATCGCCTACAAACCCGATCTTGCTGCTTCGCGTGTGCTTGCAGAGTCGTCATCCTCCCCCGGATCAGCAGCACAGCGCCTATAATTCGGTAACAGAATGCCGGAGGTGTAGGCGCCTGTGTTATTGCTTCTGTGCCCTTCCGCCCTCTTCCGCCTCGGGAAGGACTCGAAGGACTTGGCGCATGGGACTTTGTGTTGGACGTGTCATGGGAGCGGTATGGAAGGATCAGGATCGGGCCGGCGTTGTGAGTGATCATGGTGGCCCCGTTGTTCTCGTTCGGGATCCTAAGCGTATCCTCTACTCCACAGCCAACGCACGGGCACGAGCAACCACCGCAAGACCCTTCTACGACAAGCACACATATGCGCCCCAGTGGCAGTGTGTCGATCCGTTCTACATCAGCATTCGTACCGTGTCTGGTTGAGATGGTCGCGGTACGGTGTATCGCATATACTGAAGCTTGGATCGGATTGCTCCTAGCATCAGCTATCGCCCAGCCTTACTCAATGTCGCAGGTGTTGAATGAAAGCAACGCCACGTCTCCTGCTATGCACTTGACTAGTCCGTCGCATATAAATGTTACCCGCTCGTCGACTTTGGCATTGGCTTCCAATCCCGTACGCCGGGACGATTCAGCTTCCGAGTCTTTGACATGCACAGTTGCAAGGGGCTCTCTTCGCGCCGCGTGCATTTGTACCCCGCCATGCAACTCATCTAATGCGACCACCTCTTCGTAGAATGCGAGCGAGTATGCTGACACCGAAGACGACCTTGGCTATTGGGATGTCCAATTCTAAGCTGGCGATAAGACTGAGTTGTGATGTTCGTGGTAGTGAGGAAGGCATGCGCAAGAATGAGCTTGAGAAGGGCAGTGCCGCTGTTTGAATGTCCCAGGGAGACTTCACGATCCGGTGCTGATAGTACTAGTAGAATTTCACTGGCCGCACGCACAACCTCAACATTCGCGCGCTTCCTATCAAGACTCACTCTCTACATACGCGAGCACAGCAGAGGAAGTCAGGCGACGGACGATGGACGACGGACGACGGACGACGGACGACGGAAAGCACAGTTTGAACTTGCATATATATGTGTAGTAGAGATGATATATCGCATTGTAGCCGATTAGACAGAGTCCTTCGGAAATAGACAGACATAGATAAACCTTCGTACACCCACTCCAGGGCTTGTAAGTCTCGAAATGCAGAGAGACGATGCTGGTGGTAGAAGGCAAGCGAATTCTTTGCGAATTCTTTCCGGCACAACGGCGCGCACCGCCCGCCCATGAGGCGCACCCGTGGGTTCTTCCTCACACTGATGACAGATCCAAGTACCCTCGCACTTTGACTGCAATTGCTATGACCGCTCTACCTAACGAGGATGATGGCACTATGGTGTACGACGTGACTCCAGATGGCGGGGTTGCAAGGTGCGTTCTGCATGTTGCAGTAATGAACAGCCTCCGCCTAACGTCCTCCGTGACTGCAGGTTCAACGAGTGGCTAGAGACCCAACTGGCTAGCAGTAGCCGCAGCGCTTCAACGGCGCCACCCCTACCCGAAACTCTCCAGCGCAGCCTTGCTACTATCGACGAACTGCAGCGATCTTTGCTGGAAGCGAAGGAAGCTTACAACCGCCAAGTGCCTATTCTCCAACTCCCTGTCGAACTTCTGGCCGAAATATTCCTTTACGCGCGCGATGCTTGGCCTTCCATAAGACCCAAGTATGCCTACCATGACGGAATATACAACTATTACCATTCGTGGATGCGCATCGGCGAGGTCTGTCGTCGCTTTCGCGACGTTGCGGGAGACCCTAATCTGTGGACTTGCCTCTCGTCCGACGCGTCGCCGACATGGGCCTACCTCACGATGGTTGCGCTCCCAAACGCAAATATCTCCGAGAAGCCCATCGCATTGTCCCTACGCCTGGGCTCTAGGGGGATGAAGCCCGTAGAGGACTTTCGTGGGCGGCTCTACACCCCAGTACGCGAACTCCGATTGCATGGCACGATCCATTATGAACTTCCCGTGTACGTTCGCAATATCTTAACCTACCGCGACATGGGCTCTTTGCGTGCTCTGCATCTTGATTTGGTGGACGATGACGGCGCGCATATACACTGGAATCTCGATTACGACTGCTTTCCCTCGGGCCTGCGAGAGCTGTCTTGGGTTGGTTCTCTCTTCACCTTGAGATCGAGCTACGATCATCTTGAACGGCTGACACTCTCGGTCATCAAAATTGCGCAACGGAGCGACGCCGAGAACTTGCAGGTTCTACTGAAGCGCATCAAATCCCTAAAGTTTTTGAAACTTGATCGCCTCAGGATCATACCAGATGCCGCGGTACCCTTTAAACTACCGCCAAACCTGCAGTCCTTCGAGTTTGCTACCGTGTCATCGTTCATTTTCATGCAGAACCTTTCTCCTACTCGCCAGGTTTCCCTCTCGATTCAACGCACGGCACCTCCGCGAGATAATGAGGATGAACAAGTCTTCGAGACTATCGCCTCCCAGTGGCTTGGCTCGGACATCCGACCCACCGCCGCAAACATCTACATCTCGTACAACACCGTCGCTCTCGACGCTGAGCTCCGCTTCTGGCGCTTCATCTCGAGCGCTTTGGCTCAATCGCATCCCGACGTGGCGATCAGACGGTACATCGACGAGTCGTATACCCTCTTAGAACTTCTCCGAGGAGTTTGCCTCATAGACATGGCAGACTTGGAATTGAACATCGACTGCGTGACAATGGACGACTTCACCGGGCAACTAAAAGACCTCATGGACGCCATGCCCAATTTACACATGCTGCGCTTGACCGAAAGCTGTCTCGCGAACGTCTTCCGAACACCTGGCGATACCGATGGACTGCGTCAGCTGCGTACGCTGTATGTCAGGCAGGGTTCCATATATCGGACGGTGGAGGAGTACGTGAAGGAGGAGGTGCAGGCCTTGGCGTTATGGTTGCAGTATCGGAAGGATACGGCATACCCGGTTCATACGCTCTTCGTCCCATCACGGGTGGCGCGCGCGTTGGATGAAGAAGGGTTTACTGGGTGGCAGTCGCTTGCCTTCGTTACGCGTATCACTTGATCATATAGTGCATCGGGAATGTACTAGGATAGAGCTCAATCCCACACTTTCTCTATACATGTATCGCTGGACGAGCGCGCGCCGTCAATGTAGAGTACTACTGCTGGCACACGGTTAGGTTCACTTCAATGGAGCGAGAAGTCCCCTATTCAAAAAGTCATGAGAATGCTTCAAGTACACTGCACCTGTTCAGAGACTCGATACTGTCCGGTAAGGGGGGCTTCGTCGTGGTAGAGGACAAGTCTACGGGAAGATGATGGTTGTGGATGCGGAAGGCGGACCGGCGCGCCGAGCCGCCGCGCGCGCGCAGCCAGCTTGCATCTTGCCTCTTCCACTCACGACAACACCAGCCCCAACACTTGAGGCTCTCTGGTCGATCAAACGGCTTGTGTATAACGCACACCAAAGTTCGGCGTGCACGAGTTTACATGGTGTACGACGTTACGCCAGATGGCGGGGTCGCGAGGTGTGCTGCACATAGGATTCGCAGCAATCTCTCGCTGACGGTCGCTACCACAGGTTTAACAAGTGGCTTGAGGCTCAACTAGCTGGCGTAGACGAGGACATTCCACAAAACATCCCCCCGAATGAAGCTCTACAGCACAGCTTCGCTACCCTCGCCGATCTGCAGCAAACTCTGTTGGGCGCCAAGGCGGCTCACAACAGCAAAATCCCCGTTCTCCAACTCCCTGCCGAGATACTATCCGATATATTTGTCTACGCCCGGGACTCTTGGCCATCTATGCGGTCTCCTGTGCATCTGTACAACAAACGCTATCGGCCCCGTCACTCCTGGATGCGTTTAAGCGAGGTCTGTCGTCGCTTTCGTGCGGTGGCACTTGGCCATTCAACACTGTGGACTGTGCTCTCTGAGGACGCTTGTCCGAGTTTAGCATATCTGCTCAAGGTTGCTCTCATCCCCGCTCGCCGATATCCCAAGTCGTTGGTCCTACATTTGCACGATAAGGAGGAGTCGCTCGTGTCACATATCCTACGTACCACGTCCCCATTGCACGAGCTCCATTTATACGGAACATTATCGTCTGAGGGTCATTCTCGAGAACTAAACCAGTATCTGGATAACTGGAATTTCGGCTACGATCGTATGCGCCTACGCGTTCTCGAGTTAGACCTGGCAAACGACGTTGGCGAACGCATCCTTTTAGACATCGACCCTTTGCCAACTCTGCGGAGTCTCGTTCTCATCGGTTCAGCTATCAGCTGGAAGTCTTCGGTCTACGACAAGCTTGAAAGACTCACGCTTACGAACATCATACCCCCTCCTAGCACCGCGCAGCTGCGAGCTTTGTTGAAGCGCATGAACAGCCTTAGTCAATTGAAGCTACAGCATATCCAGACTGTGCCTGAGGTTGGAAAGGCTTTCGTTCTGCCGGATAACCTGCAGACATTCGAAATCATCACGCCGTCCAGCCTTGACTTCGCGCAAAACATTTCCCCTTCTCGGAATCTTCCGCTACGCATGTCGTACTTGGCACCTCCACGAGAAAATCCGGACGAACATAAGCTCAGAACCATCTTCGAACATTGGCTCGGGCGCGACATGCGCCCTGCCGCCGCGAGCATCCGCATCGCATATAACACTGTCGCTCTCGACACTGAGCTCCGCTTCTGGCGCTTCATCTCGAGTGCCTTATCACATTCCGTTCCCGATGTCACTCTTACGCGGTACACCGACGAGACATATAGCCTATCGGAGCTTTTGCGTGGGGTCTGCCTCAGCGACCTCATATCGTTGGAACTTGACGTTGACTGCGTGACGTGCGACGATTACATCAAGGATATGAAGAAGGTCATGGATGCTATGCCGAACCTGCATACCCTGCGCTTGACGGAGTGCTATCTCGCAAATATCTTCCAAAGTCCGACGGATACGGACGGTTTGCGTCAGCTGCATACCGTGGATGTCAAGCAGAGTCCTACCTATCGAGGAGCGAAGGAGTTCGTGCACGACGAAGTGCATGCTTTGGCGCGTTGGTTGCAACACCGAAGAGACATCAAGTGCCCTGTCCATACGTTGATTGTCCCATCTAGGGTGGCACACGGGATGAATGAGGAGGGGATTGCGGGCTGGGAGCTACTCGCGTCCATTGTGCGAATCATATGACTTTGTGGAGCGGCTGTGCTTCTGACAATGTGTACCACAATTCGTTGCTAGACTCCTCAATATTCCGTCGTATACGTTCAGCGCCACGGTGCTATCGCGAGGTTGCGCTTGCATCACAGACACGTCACTCCGTGACGACACGTGTCCAATCCAATCCTCTCTCTCGGGTCTCATCGGTCTCATCCTCCACGTCGGCTCATGGCTGTTGTCGTCTAAATGCGACAGGTTGACATCGCACAAGTACGCGCGATTGCTGGCAGGGCGACTCACAGCTGTCTTATAAGAACTTGAGGCACTCAGGTTTTACCCCGCAATGTCGCATCAAACTCGAAGACCCGCTTCGACATCATGGGTGGCCTCGACGACATTCTCAACCGCCGCACTCCATCTGTCTGGGATCGTTTCTTAGCGTCGCCCATCTTATTTCTCGCGAAAAGCGTTTCTACGCTTACTACCAAGTCATTACCGCCCCATCCGTCCGTCGCAGATCCTGCGTCCCTATTATCGAAACACACCCGCCTTGTCTGCATCTCCGACACGCACAGCACGCACGCATCCCAGCCTCTGCTGCCCGAAGGCGACATCCTAATCCATGCAGGCGACCTCACGCATTCTGGCACGTTCGCAGAACTCGACGATGCATTGAACTGGCTAAGCGCGCAACCGCATCCCATCAAGATCTTCATCGCCGGGAATCACGATGCCGGCCTCGCGAATGCCTTCGAACGAGACAGGCTATTGAGCAAGCATCCGGGCTTACTATACCTCGAGGACGAAGAGGCAACTGTCGAAGTGCGGGGTCGGTCTCTAAGGGTATACGGCTCTCCACGTATGCCAAAGCATGGTGACTGGCCGTTTCAGTACCCCCGCATTGCCGCCTCCGCTTCGCACTCTACCGTATGGTCCTCGATCCCATCATCAACCGACATTCTCGTCACGCATGGCCCGCCCATATCGCACCTCGACTGTGACGGATTGGGTTGTGCAGCGTTGTTGAACGCTCTCTGGCGCATCAGGCCAAGTGTGCATGTCTTTGGACACGTACACGCTGGACGGGGTGTCGAGCGAGTAGTTTGGGGAAGGGCGCAGAGGGCATACGAAGGGGTGTGTAGGGGCAGGGGATGGTTAGGATTAGTGAAGCTGATATGGTGGGTCGTGTTGGAGAGGGGATGGATGCTTGTAGGAAGAGCACAAGACAAAGGGACGATACTCGTCAATGCTGCAGCCGTGGGTGGACTGCGGGATGATAGGCGGTTGGGAGCTATCGTTGTTGATATTTGAGTTTCGTTAGTAGTACTTGCTTCAGGGCAAGAACCGTGTCTGAACGGTTGAAAAATGAGTGCTTAGACTAGTGTTATGTATTCCGACCACTCCGGTGTACGAATTGACGGGGAAAATAGGCTCATCAAGAGTCATGGTATATTTTACAGTGATTGGAATGGCAAGGTCTACGATATGCGAAAATGTGAAGACACAAGAAAATGCCGCCATCGAGAACTTGCAGTCCAGGGTAGCTACGATTGCACCCTGCACTCGCCCGGACTTGAGAGCGTCGTAGCATACGAGGATCTCGTCGCGCTTGCCCAATGCAGCTCCTTGAATTATATACATTGGGAATTGGGAACCGGATGTAACACGGGCGTGCGCGATGTTCACATGCCTCGCCGATTGCCTTCCCCATGGCTGGCGCCATTCATGGCGACCACCTCGGATATAACTGCAGGCTTGCCTTCGCGCAAAGTCATGCGAACTCCCCGCGCCATCCAATGTTTGCTGGTGGATTCCAGGGGTTGAAGCGATGCGCGTGGGGCAGATGTACCACTGCAAGTCGTAGCTGAAGTTCGAATAGTAAGACGTGAAGGGCGACAGGATGCTAGGAGCGTCGTGGAGCTGTGAGCTCTACTTCTTGCGCGCAAAAAGCGAATAACAGAGGGGTGGAAACGTATATGAAGTGGGATCGGCTGTCGTTGTTTGTGTGACCTGGGCGCTAGGAAAGGAAGACGATCGCGTATGCAGCGTTGACGGCACGGGCGTGTCCAGCGCGCGCGCAGCTCCAGACCGGCTGCCTCGGTATTGAGCCAGCGGAAGAGCAAGGATGCGCGCAGTATGACAAAGTAGACGCGTTGAAGCCAATATGGAGAGGTGTCTTGAGCCGTCACCCGTAGCAGGTGGCCGCGGGCTGAGAGCCGTCGAGAGGAAGACGAGGTTAAGTGCGTGGCGGGATCGTCCAGTGCGGTGCAGCGAAGGCCATCATGGCGACTATACTGGGCTCTGAGGAGAGATATGGCGCTGATCTCTGCGTCAGAGATGGCTGAGGAAGGATTACAGGAAGACGCTCACCAATATCACCCGCCTTCACAACCCATCAACCTAAGGTTCAAGAATATCCGCCGTGCCCAGAGAGTTCAACTTCCCAGTAAGGAGGTGCCATATCGGATGAGCTGCAGAGTTTCGTGATCGATGCAGGTAGCTTTGGGAGTGCAGTCGGCGAGAATGGTGGACGTATGGGAAGCGCCTGAGCGTGTCGCCGCGCTTCGCAGGTTTATCCTAGACGCCCATCATCTCTATTCTGTTGCTTTCACTCCTCCGGCCACTAATGTATACTCTTTGTACACGTATGATCCTTCTGAAGTCAATATCACGATCACAGTCTTTTTCTACTCCAGCGGTGTTCTGTGTAAGTGAGAGAGAGACGTTCAACGATGGCGCGGTGCAGAAGCGCGGCCGCGCCTAGTATCCCTATCCTCGTATCTCCTTCACACGAGCAACGTGTAGAGGCAATGCATGCTATAAGACTCTCAAGCGTCTGAGACTGGTTTTGCTCTTTTCTCCTCCCCCCATCACCTCGAACGCCTATGTCTTCTCAATCTGCGCCGGAGCAACCCACTGCGCATCCGGGCGGAGGCTCAAACCGACACGGTTTCGACCAGATATGGAATGAGGCCCTACAGCTTTACAAGGAGACCACCAAGCGCGAATTTCCTCTCGCAGACGACTTCCCAACCGAGTCTCGCAATCCCGATAAGGTCATCGAATACATTGTCCGACAAGAAAATGCGTTCAAGGGGTTCCGCAACAGCGGGAAGAAGATCCGCAATGTGCTGAAGCCCATCGTGAAGGTGGTGCTCATGTTCGTCGATGCAGGTGCCGAGGCGGCCGCGGCTTATGTGCGTATACACGCTTATATCCCCTTTCAATGACCGTAGTCTGATTACTTGACAGAACGTGAAGCCCGGAGGCAAAGCCATATTCTTGGCTATCGCAGTACTTCTCCAGGTGATGACGCGCTCCCTTCTGTTCCTGGCTTGCAACTTTCTGACCGTGCTTTAGGCTGCGAAGGGAGTCAGCAAGCTATACGATGCCATCGAATGCGTTCTCCGGAAAGTCAAGGCGTGTCTCGCACGCGTCGAGGTCTACCTCGAACCATCGACGCCACCGAGCCCTGCGCTTCTGGACGTCCTCGTCCGAACGTTTGTGCAAGTCTTCATCGTGCTTGGGATCACAACCAAGTACTGCGATAAAGCGACCAATGGTGATGCGAAACCCAAAGGGAAGAAGGGCTCAAGGGCACTCTTGCGGCGCATGAGTGGGTTCATACTATGCAGCACAGTGTGGCAACTTCTGATCAAGCACGCTAAGGGGACTACTTCCGCGGCATATTGAGTGACACAGAAGTAGAGGATGCTCTCAAGAAATTTGACGAGCTCACGCAGGAGGAGCAGCTAATAGTTGTGGCACAGAACAATGCTATCGTTCGCGACAGTGAGTTACATTTGGTTCGCGTGTTCGCCGGATTAACCTATCTTCTAGTGCAACCGCGCATGAGGTTCGTTTACGACGAAACAGGTAGAGGCGGTTTCGTGTACATCTTATCTTTTGCTATCTATCTCATCGTTCCATCCAGTTGTCAACGGAATTCGCTCTTGGCTTCATGCACCCGACCCGAGACCTGCTAACTACGATAAAAAGAGTAAACCTGGCACCTGCCAGTGGTTCATCGAGGGTCAACAGTTCCAGGCGTTTAAGGCTAGCAAGGGAAGCGTGTATTGGGTGTACGGCAAGGGTATGTCGAGCGATTCATTCTCATAACCACAGCTGACTAGTGTTCAAGCCGGTGCCGGAAAGAGTGTTCTATGGTGCGATTTCAAGTGGTGTCCATCCTGTTGCTTTCATTTACACGTCGTCTGGTACAGCTCATCGGCTCTCGACTCGCTCAGAGATGACGCTACACTCCTTCTCGCCTACTTCTATCTCGACTATAGCATCCTTGATAAACAGGAAGGCTGGCACGGGCTTATCGCTTCTCTGATCTTCCAGATAGGAACTGGTCCTAAAGCCTGCTTCGATTATCTCGAGAAGAAGTGGAGATCTGATCACTCTCGCGACCGTCCGACCTACTCGAGGCTTCTGGAGATGCTCTTCAATCTCTTGCTTGTGTCTGGCCCTACTGCCCTCGTCATCGATGCACTCGATGAACTGCCCGAATCCGCACGGCGAGACTATTTGTTTCCCTTCCTCGAGAAGCTTCGACTTCTTGACGCCAACGGGGCCGAACTCCGCTTGCTCATCACAAGTCGCCCTGAGTCCGATATCTGGCAGTACTGCGTGGCAGGCTCAGCCCGCTTTGCTACTCACGTCCTCAACTTGGCTGACACTCGGGAACATAGAGGAGAATTGAACGTCTATGTGGCCACTCAGCTCTCTCGTTTGAACTTGGACCGGTGGCCGGCCATGAAGGAGAAGGCCGAGAAAATTCTAGTCGAACAAGCCAACGGAATGTGAGTAGGCTCTCTAAGTAACTCAATCTTTTCGTGCTCATCGTGTATTAGGTTCCTATGGGTCGACCTCCAGCTCCCACGCCTGAAGCGCTGTGTTAGTGTGGATGACATCGAGGATACCTTGCTGGAGCTCCCGACTGATCTTCATGACACCTACCGGCGCATCTTGGAAAACATCGCCTCATCGGACACCTCGATCAAGCGCGTTCGTCAGGTCCTTGAATGCATTGCTTCTGCCAAGCGTCCGCTCACCACGGCGCAAGTCATCGAGATATTCTTAGTCGACATCGATTCTCCAGCAAAGACGCACATTGACTCGGAATTCATAGAGAGCATCGACAACCCAGAGGCGTTCATACTCGAGAAATGTCCCGGATTTCTTAATATTTCTGACACACCTGTCTCCTTTTGGGAGCCAGAGCTTACACACAGGACCGTTCAGTTCGCCCATTTCTCCGTGCAAGAATATCTGATGTCCCCCGATCTTCGAAAGGGCGTCTCTTCTGCGAGCCACTATGGTGTTGAAAAGTCTTCTTCGAACATCACACTTGCGAGGATCTGCCTGTCGGTACTTGTCATGGACAGCCCGCTCCTGAAGTTGCAGGCGTATGCAGATAACCATTGGGAGAATCACGTATCATCTCACAATGAGGATGCTCTCTGCGAGCTTCTCATCTCTTTTCTTCATATGGAATCCCCGTCATATTCCCGATGGGTGGCTACCCAGCACAAGTCGATTTATCATGTTAAATGTGATACCGCTATACATTGTGCTTCCAGGCTAGGCCTTTCTCACATTGTTAAAAGGATGCTGGAAGAATCACGGCTGTACTTCCCCACTCCAGCTGATTTTGTTACAAAAATGCGCGATAGCTCTGGGGGCACCCCGCTACATTATGCTACCAGAATGGGCCATGTTGAAGTTTGCCGCCTCTTTCTCGATCATGGAGTCCTTGTCGAAGATTCCGATAAATATAAAAATACTTCCCTGCATTTTGCTGCGTATGAGGGACATTTAAACGTCGTCCGCCTGCTTTTGGAAATCCCCGCGGTAGATGGGTCTAACGCCGCTGCTCTGCGATTACACATCCGTGACAACAAAGGGCAGACCGCCTTGCACAAAGCCGCTTCCAGAGGACATATCGAGGTTTGCCGCTTCCTGCTTGAGCTCGGGGCGCTCATCGATGAGCCCGATAACGATGGTGAAACCTCCTTGCATTGTGCCGCACCATATGGACGACTGGACACTGTTCGCCTTCTGTTGGAATACCCCGCGGCAGATGGGTCCAATGTCGTTGCTCTTCGAATACGCAAGCACGACAACAAAGGCCAGACTGCGTTGCACAAAGCCGCTTGCATGGGACGTACTACCAAGGTTTGCCGCTTCCTGCTCGAGCACGGGGCCCTCATCGACGAGCCCGATAACGACGGCGAAACCTCCTTGCATTGTGCCGCACTATGTGGACGACTGGACACTGTTCGCCTTCTGTTGGAATACCCCGCGGCAGATGGGTCCAACGCCGCTGCTCTTAGATTACACATCCGCGACAACAAAGGGCAGACCGCGTTGCACAAAGCCGCTTCCAGAGGACATACCGAGGTTTGCCGCTTCCTGCTCGAGCACGGAGCCCTCATGGACGAGAACGATGACAACGGCGAAACTCCCTTGCATTTTGCCGCAGTTGCTTTCTACAACACATTGGACACTGTTTGCCTCCTTCTGGAATACCCCGCGGCAGATGGGTCCAACCCCGCTGCTCTTAGATTACTCATCCGCGACAACAAAGGGCAGACCGCCTTGCACAAAGCCGCTTCCAGAGGACATATCGAGGTTTGCCGCTTCCTGCTTGAGCATGGTGCCCTCATCGACGAGCCCGATAAAAATGGTGAACTTCCCTTGCACCTCGCCGCGCATTCATTTCCTGAAAGCCTTGACACTGTTTGCCTCCTTCTGGAATACCCCGCGATAGACGGGTCCAACGACGCTGCTCTGCGATTACACATCCGTAACAACGCAGGGCAGACCGTTTTGCACAAAGCCGCTTCTGCAAGACAGACCAAGGTTTGCCGCTTCCTGCTCGAGCATGGGGCGCTCATCGACGAGCCCGATAACAACGGCAAAACTCCCTGGCATTTTGGCGCACGTTCTTTCTACAACACATCGGACACTGTTTCCAACGCCGCTGCTCTGCGATTACACATCCGTGACAACAAAGGGAACGCTGAGGTTTGCCGCCTCCTACTCGAGCACGGGGCCCTCGTCGACGAGAGTGATAACCAAGGCAGGACCACAATGGACTTAGTTAGTAAAATGGGGGGAGCATATGCTTTGGAGTATGGCGCGACCGATGTGTCCGATCACGATACGGAGTCCGGGTTCGAGTCTATGCCCGACTTAGAGTCTGAGTCAAGCGTGTAGGGAGCTCGTCTTGTCCGCTCGGTCGGTATCAAAGGTCTATACAACAGATCGTGCTTTCAATCCGGACTGTTTCTACGTACGCATGGTTCGCCTATTCTGTACCGTCTCTGAGCATACTTCGGTTCGAGTTGGCCTAGCTCAAGTTGAGGGGATCATCTGCGCGAATCGTGCAAAAGAGGAAAGAGTCTTGCAAGAGCGTGTGGATGCTTTCGCTTCATCGCGAGGCAGGGCTCGCAATTGCACGATGAAAAGCTGAGACCGGTAAGCAGAAGCAGTAATAGCGCGGCATAGAGCGAAGCATCATGCCCGGAGCTATAGCTTGAATCTAATAAGTAGTAGTTCCCTCCTCACTAGCGCGCCAACCTGCTTCTCGCGTATCCGCGCCCGCTATCGCCCAGCTTAACGGTGCTAAGTCTACACCATCTCACTTATTGACGCGCGATCCAAGTTCAACCCTCGGGACATGCCTACTGTTCCATCAGCTCTGGATTTTCGACGAGCCAATGCACCAAATTCGGCGGCAAGTATGGAGGTCCACGCGTAGACTCGGGTGTGACTGCATGTTGATTGGTTGCAAATGTAGCTCGATGGCCATGTCGTGCGTACTGCTGTGGGGTATGTCAGATGGGAAGACATGTATGATAGAGATGGATGCGCGTACATATATGCTCGTCCATGATGACGACGGTCTAGATTGTTGCAAAGACAGATATCTCTGCAAGCTTCGCAGCATCGAGCTCGCGCGCGGCGCTCTCCAGCTTCAGGAGCGCTGGTAAAGGATCCTGGGCTGCTGAGCGAGTAGGGTTGATCGGTTCGGCTTGCAGGGACGAAGGCATCCGCACAAGGTGCGATTTCATACGAAGAGCAGGTTGACATATCATCCGAACTAGACGGGCGCGCACACCAAGGGCGCGAGCAGGTTCTGTGAGAACGATACGCATCGCCCAACTCGGTACAACTTCCAGATGTAGCCATGTTGCGGCTCATGTTCCGTGCAGAGCGCATCTATGATACTGCTGTACATGGCAACATCAACCGGTGGGAGCGTCGTCATCAATATGCGTGCTGTCGGGCGCTCGTTAGCATGACCGTGCAGGGGGAGAGGAAGGAGCATCGAAACTAACTTGCAGTCAACGGCGGTGCGTACGAAGTCGTTCTTGACGCGCGATATACTCTTGTCGGCCCTACGCAGAATGGGGCGTCAGCAAAATAACACGCAAGTGTGAATGAGGTGGGACCGAAGATATGGGCGCGCGATTGGTGAACGGCACACAAGTGGAAGCGGTACAGAGAAAAAGAAAATGGGAGCAGATCGAGAGACGTACCGTTGCATACCGGCTCCGAGTACACTTGCGTACATATCCCGCCTCTTGCCGTTCCTCCAAGTCCAGTCACGCCGGTGTAACGTGCGGCGAGGGGTGCCAGTCTTGATGCGTAACGGGGGTTATGTCTTGCGCCAAGGAACAAGCTTCATGACTGCTCCGAGCGTGGAGAGCATAGTCCGGTACGCGAGGTAATCCCAGAGGTAGCTGTGTAATGCGTGCTCATGGTGGTGAGAGAGCAGAAGCAAGTCGCACCGCGGCGCACACGGTTTACGGCGGCTTTCCCGGTCCGCCCACTCATCTCATCCGCCGGCGCCATCATTCAGCATCATCTTCGTCCACCTCGAGATGATGATCAGGCTCTCATCGGAGTCACGGGCGCGACTGGAAGTACTGCGGTCCTCAGCTTCTCTCTTTCGACTACCATCATCCTCGGTCGAACATGTCTACCCAACTACCTGCGAGCTCGGGCAATGACCCAGTCTTGAACAACTTCGACCGAATTTGGAAAGATGCTCTCGGTCGTTACGAAACGGAGATTGGGAAGAACCCGCTCGAACTTCCCTTTGCAAAGAATCTTCCAGCTCGACCTGGCAGTGCCGAGGTGGTCATAGAGCACTTTAAAAAACAGGAAGACTCGTTCAAGGTGTTTCGCGACGTTGGGAAGAAGGTTTTCGGCGTGCTGGAGACTATCGTGCACTTCGTGCATCTATTCATTGATTCAGGCGCCGAGGCCGCGGCTTCAGTGCGTACATTACTGGGTCTCGCAGGGCCTCCAACTAACCACTCGACAGCACGTTCCAGGCGGAAAGGCCATACTCGTCGCTGTTGGCGTGTTGCTGCAGGTGATGACATGTCGATACCCGTTCCCGTCTTTAGTCGTCTGATTCCCCGCAGGCCACGAAGGGAGTCAGTGGAGTGTACAATGCTGTCGAGACTCTCCTCGATAAAATCAAGAACTATCTCCAGCGAGTATCGATTCACCTGAAGCCGTCCATACTGCCCAGTCCGACACTTATGGACATTCTCGTCAATACGCTTGTCCACATCTTCACAGCGCTAGCGCTCACGACAAAGTACTGCGATGCGGTAGTCAAGGGTGATCCGCAGTCGAAGAAGAACAGTGGAAGAGCGATCATTCGACGGACAAGTGAGTCTTACAGACGCCCCATTGCGTTGGTGTTACTTATTCTGTGCATGTAGAGGATTTCCTTCGCGTACTTGTGGGCAGGACCGGCGTGCAGGAGGTCCTTGTTGAGCTAGACGCGCTTACGGACAAAGAGCGGCTGGTGACTGCTGCCGAGACCTACGCCGTCGTGCGAGACACGCAAGCGGTCGTTCTGGATACGCACACCATCGTTCAAGAACGTGAACCACAAGCGAGGTTTGTATACGACGAAACAGGTAAAGGCAGTTCGTGTACATCGTGTCTTTCCCTATTGATCTCATCGACCTCTCTAGTTGTCAACGGACTTCGCTCTTGGCTTCATGCGCCTGACCCGAGACCTGCTAATTATGACAAGAAAAGCAAACCTGGGACCTGCCAGTGGTTCATCGAGGGTCAACAGTTTCAGGCGTTCAAGGCTAGCAAGGGCAATGTGTACTGGGTGTATGGCAATGGTGTGTCGTAGCGATTCACTTTCAAAACGACAACTGACCCTAGTGTTCAAGCCGGTGCCGGAAAGAGCGTTCTATGGTGCGCATTGTTGGATCAATCCTGTTGCCCTCGGTTTCTGACTCTCTCACAGTTCATCGGTTCTCGACTCACTCAGAGAAGACGCCACGTTGCTTCTCGCTTACTTTTATCTTGATTACAGCATCCTCGATAAGCAGGAAGGCTGGCATGGGCTTATCGCTTCTCTGGTTTTCCAACTAGGAACTGGTCCTCAAGCCTGCTTCGATTATCTCGAGAAGAAGCGGAATTTTGATCACTCTCGCGACCGTCCGACTTACTCGAGGCTCTTAGAGATGCTCTTAGATCTCTTGCTCATGTCTGGGCCCACCGTCCTCGTTATTGATGCACTCGATGAATTGCCAGAATCTGCGCGGCGAGACTACTTACTCCCTTTCCTCGAAGATCTTCGTAATCTTGATCCTGACAGGGCCGAACTCCGCTTGTTCATCACAAGCCGTCCTGAATCTGATCTCTGGCAATACTGTATGGCAGGTCCATCCCGCTTCGCTACTTACGTCCTCGACTTGGACGATGCTGCGGAACACAGAGGAGAGTTGAATGTCTATGTCGCCGCTCAGCTTTCTCGGTTGAACCTGAGCCGGTGGCCTGCTATTAAAGCGAAGGCCGAAACAATTCTCGTTGAAAGAGCCAACGGGATGTGAGTAGACTCTCTGACCAAGTCTATCCGCGCTCATCGTGCATTAGGTTTCTATGGGTGGAACTTCAACTTCCGCGTTTGAAGCGCTGTGTTAGCGTGGATGACGTCGAGGATACCTTGCTGAAGCTGCCATCCGGCCTTCATGACACGTACCAGCGAATTTTGGAAAGCATTGACTCTTCAGATGTTTCGATCAACCGCGCTCGTCGCGTATTCGAATGCATTGCTTCTTCCGAGCGTCCATTGACCGTGGCCCAGACTATTGAGATATTCTTCATTGACATTGATTCTCCCGCAAAAACACCTGTTGATATGGTGGACTTCATGGAAAGGGTGGATGACCTGGAAGCATTCATACTAGAGAAATGTCCCGGGTTCCTCAACATTGCCGACACTTTGATAGGCCTTGATTCGAAGATTACACACAGGACCGTTCAGTTCATCCATTTCTCTGTCCAAGAATACCTGATGTCATCCGATCTTAAGAAAGTTGTCTCTTCTGTGCGGCATTATAGCTTTGAGGAATCATCTGCCAACCTTACACTCGCGAGGATCTGCCTTCTGGTGCTCGTCGCGGACAGCGCACTCCTAGAACTCCAGGCGTATGCAGACGAATGCTGGTACCAACACATATCGTCTCACAATGAGATCGCTCTTAGCGAGCTTCTCGACCCTTTTCTTCATATAAACTCCCCAGCATTCACCCAATGGGTCGCCCGATCAATAATGGCTACGAACAATGACACTGCTTTCCATTGGGCTGCTAAGTTAGGCTTATATCGCCGTGTAGAGATGATGCTTGAGTTTCCAGGCCCCAAGTCGTCTACACCTGATGATTCTATCGTAAGGACTCGGGACGGCACAGGAAGTACGGCGTTGCATGAGGCTGCAAGACGTGGACGCACTGAGATCTGCCGCCTACTTCTTAATCATGGAGCTCTTATCGACGATACCAATAACAACGGCCATACTCCCTTGCTTCTTGCGACATACTCCGCGAACTTGGACACTATCCACCTTCTTTTGGAGTACCCTGCGCCAGATGGATCCAACGCCGCCACTCTTCGATGCCGCGCTCGTAATGCTCAGGGGCAGACCGCGTTACATCAAGCCGCATACTACGGACACGCCCGGGTCTGCTGCCTCCTGCTCGAGCACGGAGCCTCCGTAGATGAGCTCGATAACAATAGCAAAAATCCCTTGCACTATGCCGCACGTTTTGGAGATTTGAACACTGTCCGCCTTCTTCTGGATCACCCCGCCGCAGGTGGGACCAAGGCGGCCACCCTTCGATGCCATGCTCGTGATAAAGATGGGCAAACCGCATTACACGAAGCGGCATACATGGGGCATTGCGTGATTGGTCGCCTTCTGCTCAAACACGGTGCCCCGATTGATGATGCCGATGGCCACGGGAAGACTCCCTTGCATTGTGCCACATCTTCCGGAGATTTGGATACTGTCCGCCTTCTCTTGAAGCACCCCGCGGTAGATGGATCCGATGCTGCCGCTCTTCGGTGTTGTGCCCGTGACAAAGATGGGTGGACGGCGTTGCACGAAGCTGCATACCGCGGCAATACCGAGATTTGTCGCCTCCTGCTTGACCACGGAGCTCTCGTGAATGAGACCGATAACTACGGAAACACTCCCTTGCGCTTTGCCAAAGAGGAACGCAAAGCGGGCGTTATTGACATACTTCGGAAGCATGGCGCGGCAACTGGACCGAATACATATCATTAGAGTCCAAGCCCGAGTCCGCGCTGTGCTCATAGGGTGGTATGCACTCCGGGAAGGTCGCAGCGCATTTCTAATAGGTGTTGGCTGTTCTTCAAAGGATTCACATGTACTCCCAACCCTCTTTGTGTATATGTACTGCGCCAATCTGAATGGAGCCAACGGGGGTTTCAAGCGTTACATCTCGCGGCTCCCAACGGAGCGCGGGAAATGTGTTACAAATGGGACCTTTATATTCATTCTGGGCTCAAAATTGTGTCCAGAGCCCTTCGCAAGACTTCTCGCAGCGAATGAATGATTCTCGCGCATGTACGCACAGGCTGAGAAGAACTTTTTTCGAATTTATCTTGATTTTAGATGGCATTTTTGAGGATCTCGAGCAACTTGTTACGCGTTACGGTTGCCGAGTTTGACCATGCTGGACCTGCGGTGTGTGCTGTGCGGCCACTACGGCGAGCCGCGCCCCGGCAGTCCCAACCCTAACCTTAGTTTCCGCTATCTGATCAAAGCGAAATTCGGGATACGTAGTACAGACCTCCGTCTTCTGCTCCGTGCAGGTGAGATCACAGATATCAAAGATCCCACCTAGTCGGGACCCATGCTGACAATTAGTAGAGCCCCAGAAATGCCACGGAGGGGCTGTGGCAGGCGGATGAGGAGGCAAGTTGAAAGCACACGTGGGCGCGTTGCCCACGCGGAGCGACGCCGCGACGCGTGTGAGCGCGTGTTGCCACAATCTACCAGCATGTGCGCCAAACTTGGGCAGTTGTCCGCGCTTGCCCAGAAGGACAAGGGCGTCGCATACCTCTCGCTTCTCTCTGAGGTCTTCTCTGACCCAACGCCGTCGTCGATTGCACCGTCGATCCACGCACTCGTTGAGCATGTCATCACCACAGACCCTGGCATCATCGTCGGTCGCCAGTTCTTTACCGAGCTAGTCACCAAACTCACTGACGGCTCCATCGCCGACACTGAAGTTCGCAAAACAATCATACAAGATGTCTTGAACATACTTCAACCTTGGGTTGCGCGATGTCCTTCCTACTACGCCTTACTGATTGCGATCTTTGAACAGCATCTCGCCGTATTAGCGTGCGCTTTTTCACCAAGATTACCCTTGCACGTCACACTCACTCGTACTCCTTAGCATCCATGTGGCGGTGTACAAGTTTCCGCCCGATACTATTTTCCGCGTTCCTCAGATCGCCAAGTAGACACATAATGCGAAGATGACGGTAAGTGGTCAACGAGAAACTTCCGGTGACACGCGATACAACTGTGGGAGGAACGTGAAAGCAACGGAGAAAATTGCGTGGGCAAGGATATATAGTATACAGATGCAGCGTCAATGCTATGAATATTCAGCTGATGCTACGCCAGCGTTCCCAACAGGAAGATCGTCTCGCGTCGAGCCAGCAGAAGAAACAATAGCGTCGACGACTATCTACATTCTCATTGGTTGGTCAGCGGCGGAGCGTCTGACGAGGAAAAGAGTTTGAGACGAGTGATAATCGGACGGTGGACGGTGATGGGCAGGATGCGATGGGGCTATGGATGTATTAATAGGAATGGAGGATATGGTAGGAGAGAGGGAGGTAAGGGGTCATCTGGCGTGACGACACAGCGGTTGAACGACGCTGACCGGCAGATCGAAGAGGGAGTGGTTCAGACTTCGCTGGAGAAGCCGTTTCCGGGATGGGCCTCCGCATCCTGTACCTCAGAGATTGCGTGGGCGCGGCTGTCAAGACTAGCTCGCGCAAGGATTCCGAATGTTTGCCACGCAATGACCTCGCGTATGCTGCGAAAAAGCGCGACTGCAGTGTCTACAACTCTCTCCTTGGCGTCGAAGAAAAGCTGTAGGATAACTAGCGCAGCCACCGCAACGCAGGTAACGACAACTATGGCTGGTGATCTCGAGTAGGCGACCCCGAGTGTGAAGATCACGAGGCCTATGAGCGAGATGAGCGAGGTGAGTAGAGGGAGGCGGGAGTTGATTGCGAAGAACAAGTAGGTAGGATCGCCAACACCGGCCCGCTCCTGATGGGTATTCATAACGATTCCTCGTTTAAGGACCGAGGAACGTACCATAAACCTTAGCGCAGTAGTGCCGCCGTACTTCCATAGCAGGAATCGAGCGTAGAAGATGGTTGCAGCGGTGAAGATAGCAGAAACGGTTAGAGAGTCCAGGGCGATCTGAGGAACGCGGAAAATAGTATCGGGCGGAAAGTTGTACACCGCCACATGGATGCTAAGGAGTACGAGTGAGTGTGACGTGCAAGGATAATCTTGGCGAAAAAGCGCACGCTAAGACGGCGAGATGCTGTTCAAAGATCGCAATCAGTAAGGCGTAGTAGGAAGGACATCGCGCAACCCAACTAACCCGATCGCTCGACTTGCGCCATTCTCGCTTCAGGCGGTCCCTTACATTCCTCTTGTCTTCGGGCTTCTCCGCAGTACGTAGCTCATGCCAGAGTGTAAGATACAGTATGAGAAAATGTATCCATCCTGTCGAGGCATCCGTGCGCGCAGCAGCACTAGTAGACTGGTTTGTGCTGCGATTTCTGTTGACTGTAAAGGGCAGCGATCCACCCGCTTCTGATCGTTCATCAGTCCCCAAATGACCATGACTAAATGTATATGTTTAGCGACGACGATACAGAGTTGTTGCTTGGAGGGAAGGTACTCACGGGTTCGCCATATCGCTTGGGAGCCCGTCCGACCCATCAGATGCGCTTCCCGAGGATACGCTGCCGTCCGACATGTTGTTTGTATTACAACACTATAATCGCAATATCCAAGCCGAGATCGATACCCTCGTCGACCACCGCGACTTCAATGGTAGGAGGAGAAGGCAGGGCCCTCAGACAAGCGCTCAAGAGTGCCGAGCCTCGCGATAAGTGTCCCCGTGCCAGTTGGCGCTCGCCGAATGCGTCTGATGCAAAAGAAGATGCAAGGGCATTGCATGAACACACAAGCTGGCTGTACAGCCAACGAGCATTGAAGCGCTTGAAGTAGGAGCCCTCTTCACCTTTCCCGGCGCGCACGCATGTTCTGTCTCGAGGTTTGGGTTACAGACATGCAGGGGCATGCTCTTTGGTCTCTGGCTTTGAGACGAATGTAAGCAGCGAGCTTCTATCCATCTAGAGCATGTATAGACGCTGGGCCCAAGCGCTGTACATGTAATTGTGCCTTCAGGCTACAGCGAGGCGGTGAGGAAACACGAGGCTAACGCGACGCGCGGCCTCAAACCATATATTCCCACAGTCTTTCGAACAACACCGTTTGCAGAGATAGGACTGAACGAATGCTTTTAATCGCAACATCCAACAAAACTGTTGATCAACAGAGCTCTAACAACTCGTTATCTTCGAGCATAAGCGACGGTCGTGCGCAAGAACGTAATTGCACCTCGGCAAAGTTGGCATTCAAGACTTGATGGCATGCAAGGAGCCAACCGAAACCGGTCCCAACATAGATTTACAGCGGTGTCGTAAAGTCATATATGAAACTGGCAGTACAATGATTGGAAGGGGCTGGTAAGCACAACAATGCGTTACGTGACGCGTGAGGCTGAGCCAGATACATTCGAGCAGGTCGCTACTGGTACACAAAAGAGGCCGTGTCGATGAACCGGGTGAAGGGAGCGGAAGGGAGATGATGGGTGGCTATGAACAGTATCATGGTTGTACAGCGAGAAGTATCATTCACAGTCCAATCGCGGATGGGACTTGTAGGTATGGGTACATCGGCGACGGGGATGGATCCTGGAGACAGGGATCGGGAATTGAAGAGTGGATATCTCCCAATGCTTGTATATCGCGCAGCTGCACGCTAAGCCGCCTGGCTCACCCGGAGCCGTTCGCCTGTCCACCTGCACGCGCGGTACGGAGTAGTTCCGATAAGACACCGGTGATCTTCAACACGGCGATAATGACGGGTTGAAGAGCGATGAGCAGGCCTATGGCCGTACAGACAGTGATTGCTAGCTTTGGCCATTGCCGATAGACGACCAGGAGGACGGAAATAGACAGACTTGTCAGCGAGACAAAGACAGAGAGAGGCAGCAAGCGAACGGCGAGAGGGGAGTGAGCCGTATAATAGTCATCCGTATGACCCTGTTTACTATTTAAACGATTATAGACATGGAGACTTTGAGTTGCGCACCTTGGGATAGTCATACATGTAATCCTAGACGATGTTCATACAATCACCAACAACGAACGCTATCGCTTGCGCACCTTGGCTGATATATACAACAACCCAGCTACTACTAGCCCCACCCCTGCAGAGGCGGCGGATGACGCTACACAGAGCATGGCCCATTGGCGCTCACGTATCGGGGGTATGAGCCATAAGGCCCCGACGTCCACCCTATTTTAGTTTGAGCCTGTATATGTATATATATCACCACAGAGAACACTCACGACAAGGTAGCGAGCAACTACAAGTAGACACAGTATACCGGGTGAGTCGGCGCAGAATAACCTATAAACAGAAGTCGTACGTACTATGAGTCCATCGTGCCACCATCCATCTCCAATCGCCCGTCCATCCTCGTTTTCCATCTCCGACGTTTCCTTGCCTGGATCACGAGCACTTCCAGGATTCCATTTATTAGCATCGTACCGCACCAAAATTGGCTTGCCCAAAGTCGAGGAGGTCGCGCCCCCCGCGGAAGACCTGCAATACGTTGTGAGCCTGTGAGATCACGGGAAACGATATTCGAGGGCGACGAAAGGCTTCGAGTGTGTGATCCATGGGGAAAAAACACCCTCGTAAGCACCTCGAGCAAAGTTGTAGAAGGACAGCGGACTGTTATAAACAACTCGCCTCAAAGACCTGTAGCTTTTCTTCCGCTCAGGGAAATGATCTATGCCATCCCAGGAGATTCCGGGTTTACCGGTGCGACACATGGCAGAGGAGTAATCCGGCGAGAGGTTCGCGCGATCCATGTTGGGCTCCCAGTGTATTGTGAAGAGGCAAACAAAATACCCATAAACAGGCTTAATGTACCCAACGTCGCCGATATCGATTTGGGGGCGGATTGTCGTGTTTGAAGGCTTGCTCAACGGCAGGTCTCCTTCGTGGGCGAAGTCGAGGGACATGGGAAACATCAGTGGTGACGGTGGTGGTCAAGAGGCAAGGCACTTTGGCGCTCATCACGGCGCGCAATCGTCCTTATCCGTGTCTAACACACCCTTGCGCACACTCTTTTGGGAAGAGCTTGTCATGCCATAACTTCATGGCGTTACTGCTGCGATATCATGACACTCGAGTTCGCCGGATTATAGATCTGGCTTCTGCGGTGTTTACAGTTGTTTGCGAGTTATTAGAGTGTTTCCGTTGGGTTTCCGCAACGATCCCTCGGCCTCCACGTGCGTTTTGCCAGCCTCAACGGCATTTATTTCTGCGGAAACACTCTATTTACAGGCGTTACAGTCCTCTACAGCCCCGCTCCCACACTGCCACCTCCATAGTTGCGAATATCACGTTTCCAATCCGTCAGAAGCTCCATCTTCCTCGGCACTGTCGATTGAACGTCGACCCAATGCTGTGAACTTGTGAATTCAGACAAGATACAGACTCACAGATTGAATTCGGGCATTGACGTCCGCTTGGCTGCTCTGTCGCAGGAGAGTAGATATGGGGTTCGGTGCTATACATAAGTAAGTAAAGGTCTCGAAATTGAGATTGGACATGGTGGTTCAGGACAAGCCTGAGCGTGCGAGTTGATGTTGTTGAAGTCGCGACGCGCGCGCTTGACGCGTCTTTGTTCTCCTCCTCCATCCACCCATACTCGACGCGACGCGTCGTTTCCCACTTCAAAAGCGCGCACGTAAGCCGTTCTTAGGCCAAGACTTGTGCAGAAGTATGCTTATATATTGTCACTTCAGACTAGCGTTGACTAGCGTGTGGTGACTCTGACGCGCCATGGCGTCCCTCACACACCTGAACGCGGTACTGGCCGACGTGCTCAACACCGGTGTCGCGGCGGACGAGCAGGAGCTATTTGACCTGCTGCTCACCTATCGACCAAGCCTGGTGAAAGTCCTGGATGTAGGTGGACAGAGCGAGTCCGAGCGCAAGGAGCTTCAGGGTGGTACGCCTAGTATATTGACTACCAATGGTGTCATCGTTGAACGTATTTTACAGGCAAGATCACCGTGGACAAGCGACAAATGTCAATAAACGCGGATTTTGCGACGCAGGCGATATTTGTGGGGTCCACGCTTGAGTGCAGCGAGCTGTACGTCGCGGGGCTGATGCAGCACGTCATATCCCGGAACCCGAATATTTCCCCGCCCGAGATTGTCGAGCGCGTCGTACTCGAACACCACGCACGACGACGACAAGCTGTCGACTGTTTACAATTATTATTATCCGCCGCGCTCTCGCCACTGCAAACGCCACTCGTCGCCCAGCTCGAGCAGTTCGTTCAACAGCAACTCTTACCGGGTTTGGGCGCCAAGTTATGGACGGAAATCGAGAGATTGGAGCAGATTATATCTCGGGCGACGACTGCTGCGACGAACGCGGGAAGTACGACGGACGTGCAGGGAAATAATATTCGGCTCGGCCAGGACGTGCTGCTCGCGCGGCAGCAGAGTCTCGTTCACGAGCGCCGCGAGCTCGCCGTCGATCTTTATTTGGTCGCGCGCCTCGGCAGGCTGTCACCGCAGGAACTGGAGAAGATGGTGCTGTGGCTGCAGCAACAGCCCAAACACGCCCTCACGCTCTACGTCCTTTCCTCTCTCCTCGCTTTCTTCGACGTCGTGGACCCTGCATCGCCCGGTGCAGTCGCCCGCCAGAAACTCTCTACGACGCCTGCCATCTTGAATTTGATGAAGACGCGTCTGGCGCCGAGCGCCGAGTGGAAAGAGCCAGGGCTCAAGGCCGTGTTATTGCTTAAATGGACGCTCTTCTTGGCCGAGCTGAGGAGGAGAGACGCGAGCTTGGAGCACAAGGACGGATTCCAGACCGAGCAGCTCGAGACAAACGTCTGGAACGCAGTCCAAGGCGACGCATTTGCGTACCTCTCCGCCGCCCTCGCATCTGCAGACCCCGAACCTCCCTCCAACGACTTTAAACCCGAATTATTGTCTTCGCTCGAGTCGCTCGCAAGGCTGGTCATCACCCACGCCTCGTCCGAACTCCGCAAGATCAAGCAGCGTCAAGAAGACCACATGTTCGCTTCCGTCCGCGCAGATCGCGCACGCACATTCCGTTCTGCGTCGTCTTCGACAGCCCCGCCCAAACCAAGTCCGCCCCCGCGAAACGATATCGCTGCGTTCTTCAACTTTCTCGGTACACTCTACACATCCCTCCCATCCGAACGCGCACTCCAATTCTGGGGCTCTGTCCCCCTCTCCCCCTCGCTATCTTACGCCGAGCAAACAGAAGCGGCAGCTGGCAAGCTCCCTGCGTTCTTACAATGGAGCGTATGGTCTACCCAACCGTCCGACGCCGAGATGTGCACCGCCTTATTCTCCATGCTATCCGGCCTCTCTCACGGCCGACAGTCCGCGGAATTGGCGTATAACTTCCATGCGCGAGGGACGGGCGAGGTGTTACCGGGCGCGGCACCTGCGAGCGGGAAACAAGAGACGATAGCCAGTTGGGCGTGGATGTTGAGGTTGTTGGAGGCTTGGGTTACGCCCGTGCCTTCTGCGCGGGGCTCACAGTCACAAATGCATGGACATTCTGGGTTTGGAGGCAATGCTCAGCCGGCTCAGCAGTCGTTTCAGCCTCTCAGTCCTAAAGAGGTGTTCCTCGGCCAAGCTGTTCTACGGCTGTTATCGACCGTGGCGACGCACGCTCCAGGCCCGCGTCTGGCGCTCACGTCCAACACGCACCTCCACGTCCTACAAACGCTCACTTCGCTCCTCCCTCTCAACTGCGCCCTCGAACTCAAAGGATCCGCCTTATCCGCGCTCAGTGCGTTGTGCGCACCTGGAGGAGGAGCAGAGGCTGCGAGGAATGTATGGGGATTGTTGGAGAGGCTTGAAGTGGTGAATGTGAGGGGCGGAGGACCGATCATTAAGAAGGGCGTACAGAGCGCTTTGGAACTCGTCGAGGAGCCTAATGGGGTTTATCCTCAGACTATACCTTTCATCCTTCTCCTCGCCTCGCTCGTGCATACGCCCAAACAACGTCCTCTGCGCGCCGTCATCGCGGATGTGGATGGGAGCGAAGGGAAGACGATCCCGGATGGGCTTGGGAGCGGGTATAGGGTTGCTGGGTTAGGGCCGTATGTCGGGTTTGTGGTTGAGGAGGTGTTCTTGAGGATTCCGGGGAGAGAGTATAAGGATGCGAGGGAGAGATGGAGGATGAACGACGCGTGTTTATCATTCATTGAGAATTGTCTCGCTGCATTCGATCTTTCGGCTCTCGTATCCGCTGCAGACGCAGGAACCGCACGACCGGAGATGATCCCGCCGCTCCTCTCGCATCCCGGGTGCGATGTCCTTCAACGCCTCTTAACGCGCAGCAATCTACTCGCCAACATTCTGAGTTACGCGGTGGATGGTGTGGATGGGTTTGATAGGGGATTGGATAGGGCAGAGGTGTTGTTTGCCAGGACGATAGAGAGGGTACTGAGGATCCTTGTACGCGCAGTCGAACTTCAAACGGCGTTCTTGGACGTGCTCATCCCGCTCGCGCATGCGTTACCTCCTAGCCCATTAAGCGCAACCGTTCAACCAAGGAACCATTACACGCCTCTCGACGCCGCATTAGGATTCTCCGCTCCACTCGCACCAGCAATCGCAGCTTACGTCGCACACGCACCTGCACATCCCGAAGCCGCATTGTTGGCGCTTAGGATATTGAACGCCTTAAGTCGGAGTGCAGTTTTCCCTGCGAGGAATTTGGCGACTATGGTTGAGAGGAGCGCGGAGAGTGAGAGGGTTGTGGGTGGGTTTAGGAGGTTGTTGGAGGTGGATGCGCGTGTGGCGCCGGAGAGCGCGATGGAGGTTGCGGAGAGGTATGCTGGTGCTGGTGCGCCTGATGCTCAGGAAGAAGGTGAAGGGGAGGAAGCGAGGGAGAGCGTTCTTCAAGCTGCGCGATTATCGGCTTTGGATATGCTCGTGGAGCATACACGGCCTGGAGCAGTGTACCCTACGCTCTCGCATCTGGTGCTGTTAGGGTCTACGGCTCAAGGCGCGGACGCGATTCAAGATCCTAGGGCATTGGGAGCAAAAAAGGCCGGTGTACATGTTTTGTTGGAGATGCTCGGTGCTGGAGTTGGTAAAGGCCGACGAGGAAGGGAAGTGTTATTGGTATCTCAACCGGAGATCGCGGAGAAGATGTATACCATCATACTCAACTTATGTACCCACCCACGTACATCGGACGCAACAACCCGCTACCTCCGTACCCACGAAGATTTCTTCGCTCGTCAACTTTCGGCTTTACCTCCTCGGGCGCCAGAAACGCAAGATCCCGGAGTGGAAGTGGTGTATGGTGATGGGGTGAGGGTTAGGACTGTTGTGAGTTCTTTGGCCGCGTTTTTGAGGGGGAGGGCGGCGGTTTGTGAGTTGGCGGCGTTGGATGGACATGTGCTTGCTAGGAGGGGACATCATAAAGCTTTGAACGCCTTACTCGGTGTATTCTTTGGGAACGCGGAGGACGAGGACGAAGAAGATGCGCCGGGCGCAGAAGATTGGCAGGACGAGATTTTCGGGTCTGGATCTGGAGGAGGAGGAGGGAGGGTAGGAGGACAGAGAAGTGTGAGGGCTGTGGAGATGGTGCAGTCTTTATCGTTCGATTGGGTTAATGCACTCAGCGTCGAACCGAGGAATCTGGAGTTGCTGGGTGGATTGGATCTGGTGGGATGTACGAGGGAAGATAATAACGGATGCGCATTGCTCGATCGGGATGTTCTGCTTTCTACGCTCGCTGGCGCACGGAGAGCACTTAGTAGTGGGAAGGGAGGAGGACAGGTGGACGAGAGGAGGTTGAGCGCTGAGACTGCGTATGTCCTGCAGAGCGCTGTGGTGGAGAATCAGAGGCGGGTTGTTGCGCATGCGCAGAGTGCGGGATTCGAAGCGTGGGCGAAGATGTTGAGGACGTCGATCGCGCATCTACCAGCCGGAGAGACCACCAACGAGGTTTTACTGGCTGACGTCTTACACGAGATCCCACCATTATTATTATCCGGTGCTGTACCGGAGGAATGTGCTGTGGTGTTGGCGGAATGCGCTGGTGCGATCGTGGGGAGGTTGAGGGTGGATAAGGGCGTGGAAGGGCTGAGCAGGGAGAGGATGCTCGGTACGTTGGGTAGTCTTGTCGAGTGCGCTTTGCAGAATCGGACGGAGGTCGTGCGGGGAAATGTTTATGCCGCGCTGGTCAATTATTTGCATATCGTCGCGCCTTCTTCATCGAGCTCGATAACTGGATCGTCGTCGTTGTCGCTCTCTACGCTCGGCTCTTCAACATCTCTCGTTCTCGGCTCTTCCACCCGAGGATCCGGACCATCTCAGTCGGATAACGCTCTTCAATCCCTCCGACCCGTCCTCGAACGTTTGGTAGTGTCTGTGGCACGCGACGCGTCGGCTGGAACAGAAGTTTGGCGTACGGTCGCGTTCACGCTTCTTGCGCGTCTGGTCGCGCTCGATGGAGCTGTTTTGAACGTGTTGAGTAAACACGGGTTCGTGCAGGGATTCGTGTACGCGCTCAAAGAGGCGGATGGGAGGTTGGTGGGCGTGCTCAAGCCTGATCCCGGTGCGTGGTTGTTGTACTTTGATTCAAAGAAGAGGAAGATTGCTGATTTTGGATATGGTGCAGATGATCTGAACGCGCTTTATGTGTACGAGGCGCAGATGGGATTGCTTATGCGCGTTGCGGGTACCAGGGCCGGCGCTGAGAGATTGCTCGATGCTGGGTTATTGTCTACGCTCGCTGGGTGTGACTTTATCGACGCGCAGCCTGAAGCTGATCATGCGTTTATCGGTGCGGTTTAAACTGTTTTTTCTACTGTGTACGTGATGCTAATACGACGACGACAGACCGCGACGCGTTCTTACCCTCGGCCATCCAACGCTACCACCAACTCCTTCTCCCCGCCCTCCAACTAACGACCCAACTCCACGCCACACTCACCCCACATACCGCCGCCACAAAACAAACGCTACACTTCTTAACCTCGCACGCCGACACCTTATCCATCTTGCTAAAATCCCCTCCTTCGTCGCTCGCAGCGTTGTACGAACAGAGGCTCGTGGTGGAGCTTTGCAGGAGCGTGTTGCCGGGCGTAGAGGGACGGGAGAGGATGGCGGAGCATACTGGTTTCGGAGGGCTGAATGGCGCTGTTATGGCGCTTGCTGCGAGGGCTCTTGCGGGTGGTGTGGGTGAGGGCGTGAGTCCGATAAGTGATACAGAGGTTGCGGACAATAGGGTGTTGGCTCCAGGTACGTTCCATCTACAAGATATACTCTGCGCTATCGGTCGTACTGACTGGGACTGTATCATAGGATATGCGCAAATAAGCAAGTTCGCGTTGGCCGTGCGCGATGCGGGACATGCGCTCGAACGCGCGTTGTTGCTTTATCTCGCTTCTGCGTCGGATCCGGGCGAGGACTCTACGGCTGGTATCACGCTCGTCGTCGCGCCTGTCGTGGGTCCGCCGCGGTCGGCTGATTCGCGCGTAGTCGGTACGTCTTTTCGTCTTCTTACTTGAGAAGTATAGTGCTGATGGCGGTTCATAGCGACCGTACCAACCATGGGCGACTTGCTCGATGCCCTAGCCGCTCTCTCATCCGAACTAAACGACACCCTCCGTAACTCATCCAACATCTCCCACGAACTCTCCGCTCAATCCCACCTCCGAATCGAAGACTACCTCCCTATTCTACCACCTTCCTTATCTGCTCTCGCCGCGTCGCAGTCGCCCAGTCAAACGCGCAGTATGATTGCGGAGGAGTTGGGGAGGATCAAGGAGAGGATCGTGAAGCGTGCGGAAGGGTTACTTGAGGGCGTGGAGGTCGCGCTTTTAGTGGCGTGGACACACGCTGGCATCTACGCGTCCGAGAACTCTGATTCCTCCGACGCGCACTCGAGCTCGCTAAGACGGCCGGTGAAAGAACGTACGGGGATAAACATCGGCAGCGCGGCTCTGGCGCGGGCTATGGCCGGTGCTCCCAAGGGACATGCATTCGTGAGGGACGCGGCGAGGAGGGCTGGGAACGCTTTGGGGAAGGTTGATGTGCTTGAGCTTGGAGTTGAGGAGGGATGGAGGGATAGGGAGGCTTTCGTTAGGTTGCTGAGTGGGAGGCTTGCGGAGGTTTTGGGGTTGGTGCGTGTCGGTGACGGAGAGGAATAGGTCTTCGACTGTGATTGAATGTGTCGAGATGTTTTGATGCTTCGGACTGTGATACTGTACGTGCTTAACTGTGAAACGTCTTGTTTGTTTGTTCTCAGGACAATGGACATCGGTCATATTCGTTGGTTTGTTGAATCAGCGTCGAGGCGTGCGAGGAGAACTCTTCTACAGTATATGCATGGATAACTAACACTAACCTCAGGGAATCCAGATATTTGGCCGCGTACTTCAGCTCCAGGTCGCAGATGTCCAAGTTCCATAGAGCGCAGTGCATGTCTAATCTCAATATTTGACCACGGTAGCAAACAGTGCACGCCAAAGCCATTCATTATCGGTACGAATCATATCATTACTACTAACAACCTATTCAATGCACCAGCCCAAGCCCAAGGGTTTCTGCGACTGAGTATACCACCGGCGTAAAAATGACTTTCTGTGGAACTTAGTCAACATTGTGGCGTGTCTGTATGAGGGCACGAGTTGACGGACTTGCTTTCACCACATACGCTCGTACACGTAGAGCATCCACAACCGACGAAAGAAGGAATGGATATACATGGCAGTGGTGATGCACAGGAAAGCCCATGAGCAGTTTAGCGCCCAGGCAGAATCTGTCCGCTCCTGGTTGTTTAAGAGCGCCATGAGACCACTATGAGAGCTCGATCAGCACTGGTCAGGGGATGTGCAGGGCTCAGGACACAAAGTGATAAGCGCTCTCACAGTACTGATATAAACAGCTGTGAGTGGCTCCGTCGATATTGGAAAGATGTGGCGCGCTCACCCATGCCATGCATTGGCGAAGAGAGTCCTGGTCGGGAGACACTGCCGGTGCCTTGTCGTCCAAGGGCTAGGGAACGCCACCGGCTTCCGCTTCAGGGATGCGACCAGACGAGGGGAGAGTACTGTACTGTTTCGACCCGATGTTCGTAACGCGTAACGCGCACGTCGGGATCGAACCTACTGCAGGTTCGGTAACGGGTAACACCCGGATTTCGAACTTGCGCGCGTTACCCTGAGTCCGGGTCGGCTTCGCCGGCAAGTCATCCGAACTAGCTGATGGCCCATATAGGTTCGTTGTAACGCATAGCGCCGCAAAACGAACCTCTTTTGGCCGAACATACTGAGAGGTAACGTGTAACGCTCCCGACGACCGAACTTAGGGTCGAAATCATTGATACAGTAGTCGGGTTGTTGAACATAGTTACGATGGGTTACGTTGAGAATGAAAGAGATACTGGATGATGTGATGAAGTGACATTGGTGGCTGCAGCGGTTCTTATGTAGTACATCACCTGAACCCTATGCAGCCGTTTCGGGTGTAGCAATAGTCGGACGCCGAAACGCAATTGACTCAAAGAGGCCTTGCGCTCGCATTAGCGAAATTATACCAGGTTTCTGCAGGGACCCCTGAGTTTGTATGACGAGGGGAGAGTGCATGAAGCAAAGAGTGGAGTCTGATGTTCAACCAGTCGTAGCAAAAATATAGTATGTGAGTGGGCAGGAAGCTTTCCAACGGCAGATCGCGGTCGCGGTCGCGGTGGAGAGGTGGTGGTTAGGAGCGAAAAGGCGCGAGCATCGCGGGTCGGAACTTGACTTCCAACCACCACCTATCAAGTTTCATCTCTTCGTATCCGCGGCTTGATTCCTTTGGCGGATAATCCGCCAAAGGAATCAATGAAATTCAACACGCCTAGTGACTTGGAGAAACAGTCGATTTCGAGCCCTGCCAAATGTGCCCCTATGACTGTGCCCGTCTCGGCGTCGTCCAGCTGGGGACAAGTCTTCGCTCACACCGAGATGCAACGTATCGCGGCACTCACCTAGACTTATTCTCTAGCTCCCCCCCAATTGCACTCAAATCATCCTCTACAGGTCCCACGGCAGAAGAAGTGCAGGCCTGGCGAATTCACTTCAAGTGGATGAAACAAGTGAGCTCTTGAACCATCCCTGCAACGTACACCGCCCCTGACCAATTGCACAGTTCGCATGCACCGCGGTGTAAGCACGCATGCCTCTCGCAGGGTAGCCCTTTAGCTGAACGCCGCTCTGCCCGCAGCTTCACTATACCCCACTTGATGCTGCCGTACCCGACGGGCCCCACCGGACCGCGCCGTATGCCGATTCTCACAATTACAGCACTGCTGCCGTTCTATTGCTCTATGATTATGCTCGCGTATTACATGCCGGCTCTGAGGGATCGGTCAACGTTAGGAAGTAGAGGAATCGAACCTCTGAAAAGAGAGTATGTCACGTTGATTCGTCCGGTTCATGAGCAGTTCCAGCTAATCGCGACCACTCTAGTATCGCGTCATTCGAAAGATCGCGCAAGCCGAGAGCTCGAGCCGTTTCTATGCCGCCATCGTGCGCTTACCGCTCTTCTTCACCATCGTATCAGGCGCGGCACTCACATATCTTGTGCTTGTCCATCTGCAAATGGTATAGCCAGCGGCGACGATCGGTGCGCGCGCTACGTTGACAGTTGGAATGGCATGGCGGGCACTGCTGGTAATTGCAGTACTTCACTGGCACGCGTACGGTGTGCGGATCTCTGCTCGTGCGGCTTGCGACCATGTAATTTATAACTATTTGCCCATGTACACGATTCCAGTGTCTCGATCATATATCACGATGTGTTTGCACTAACGGGAACACTCAATCATGAATCCCACTGTCACAGCTCCAATAGGCCCAGTTTCAGCTATTACTGAAGCGAGCACAGCCACCACCGGCTATACTACATGCACGAGGGTAAGCACACAGAACCCGACCGACACGATGGTGACGAAGAGCGGTAAGCGCACAACCGCGGCAAAGAAGCAGCTCGAGCTCTCGCTTTGCGCGATCTTCCGAATGATGCGATACTATTGTGACCATGATTATTTGGTGCTACTCGTGAACGGGACAGATCAAAGGGACGTACTCTCAGCGTAGACTTGTCCTTTGTATACGGCTTGGAAATTATGAACAAGACCACGGCGAAACAGACCGACGGAAGTACTGCATATCGTTTAATCGAGTTCGTCGGATTCGCCTGCAAGAGGAGCAGCATGGTTGTGCTGCAGGCAGAGCGGCGATCAGATAGGAGGCTACTATGCGAGAGATATGTGCGCTCACACCATGATGCATGCTAGCTGGCCAATCAGTTAAGGGTGGTGTACGTCGCTGGAATGATTGAGAGCTCACCTGCATACCCCACTTCCTTTGAACCTGACAGATCTGCTCTTCCTCTAACGTAGGACCTGGAAAGAATGTATCGAGGCTGTTTGAGGGATCACTACGGACGGTGTTTTGATAATGTGAGTGCTGTGATACGTTGATGGCTTGTGCCGACCAAGGCTACTCACTCCCAGCGAGAAAGCACCCTAGCAGGCTCGGTCATAGGGGCGGAGTTGAGGCCTGAGAAGTTGTTCTGGTGATGAGATCAAAAGTGCCACAAGCTTTTGGACTCGCGTCAGAGATTGGTTTAGTGCGCTCGAGAGCTGATGCCGAGGCCTTCTAATGCTGTATGCGGGTAAGATAGAGGACGTGGTCAGGGAGGAAGACAAGCTCTGCAATGCACCAACATGCGTCCGCAATCCTCGGTCTCACGCTTCCGGAGTGCCCCTAGCCATCGACCGCGGCGTTTTGTGTATGAATTCTCTCTTGCGCATGACGAAATAATCGCATAGGGATATCATAACGAGCTTCATAAGTATGTCAGCGCAGCATCGAATAGCACATTCAGTTGTCATGTAATGGTTTTTAAGACCACCTCTTGGATTATAGATCGACGAAACATCGTTATTCAGTTCCACAAAAGTACAGAACAAGGGCGTTGAAACCGGTATCGTAAGGATGAAGGTTCGGAGTAAAAAGACAGAAGCGGTCACGAGCATTAGTAGAGCGGATGACATGAAAACGGGCGGGTTTCAAAGCGGAAAACGAGTTAGGGAGAAGGGTACAGTATCGTGGCATAGGCTACAGTACCAACTGTGGTAAGATGATGGGAATAGCCGGACAGAGAAACACAATGACGGAACACATATATGGGGACAACAAGGCGAAGGAAGACAATCGAGCATGATGAGAACAATCAGACGACGAGACAACAAGAACCTATATAAACAGAACAAGAGAGCACCAAGAGAAGACACTGCTTTCCCCATCGTCCACCGAAGCGATCTCTTCAGAAATTACCGGAAAGAAACTTGTCCCAATCAGCCCCTTGCTCAGAGGACATACTATGACTGGCAAGGATATCGCGAGGCAAAGCCTGAATAGCTTGCTCAAGCTCGTCGATTGGTCCATCCACCGGCGCGAAAGAGGAGGTTGTCGGCTCCTGCATCTGGTACGCATCAACAGACATGTGTGGACGCTTGTAGGGCAGAGCGCCCTCGAAGACCTCATCACCGCGGGCACGCTTGCGGCTGGACGACGCACTGGCAACGGACATCGCAAGAGCTATGGACGAAGCACCTGGCGTGCTGCGCTGAGCCACCATCGCGGGCGGCGGCGGTTGCATACTGCGAGGGATCCAAGACGAGGCGGTGGCAGGACCCGAATGAATTGGTGCAGAGGGCCCCTGCATGTTGTACCCACCCATCGACATAGAAGGTTGTAGCATAGGCATGCGTGGCACGTTGGCCGATGGCAGGAAGTTGGAAGGGTGCGAGAAACCCATGTGGTCGTTACGACCGCGGCCGCTGGCATATTGCTGGCCGTGGTATCCGTCCTGCTGGTTGGGGTTGCCGAAGGGCTGACCAGTGAAGTCATAGTGCTGGTTAGACGTAAACTGCATCGGAGGCGGCGGGTTCGGCGGCTGGGTTGAAACGAGCGACATGCCCCATTGCTGTCGATACTGCAACTGCGGCTGGTTGTACTGGACGGCTACGTCCGACGAACTGGAGGGAAGTGGTAGAGAGTTGACGTGGACGGGGTAGTTGGAGGGGATGCTGGTGTCTTCGGACCAGATAAGGGTGTCCTTCGGGGGATGAGGCAGGTGCGGCGCGTGGCGCGAGCCGCTCGCGACAAGCGGCATTGCAGCATACGAGCGCATCATCTCTGAGTGCGAAAGCTACGTCTATCGTCAGTAACCTTGTAAGATAAAATGTTTGAGAAGGCGTGGCTTACCACACGATCCTCGTAGGAATGTGGGGGGACAGGAACTGCGCGTCGATAGTCCACTGGTCCGAAAGTCGCGGTCGTATTGAACAAGGCGGGAGTGGCAGGGCCGTAGTAGTTCGAAGGAGGTGATGCCGAGGCGAAAGGTGCGTTCAAGTAGGCAGGCTCATAAAAGGCTCCAAGTGCGGGTGGGGCGGCCATTCCAGCAACGTCGTCGCGAACTTGCGTGACGGGAGCTTGGAGCGATGTGGTCAAAGCCGCGTTCGACACGACCGCAGAGTTGCGCATCGACTCAGCCGCCTTACGGCTTTCAATCGTGCGGACAAGGTCGGCACGATTGTAAACCATCCCCTTTCTCTTCTTATACTCCAAGGCTTTGAGGGAAAGCTCGTTACTTGGGGGAGGCGGCGCCGGCGTATCCTCCACGGCGGAGGCGGAGGCGACTTCACTCGGTGCGTGAGGAGTCTCGGTCGTTTGTGGTGTACTGTTCTGACGGCGAGTAGTGTTCTTTGCTGCCATGGCCGTAGACGATGATAGAGAGAGAAGTAGAGAAGCGTTGAGCTGGAGAGTAGAGGACGGAGGAAGACTGCGACTTGTGTCGCGGTGGAGAGAGAAAAGTCGGAAAACGACTTTTATATGTTTGAGAGTAGTGGGGCTGATGTTCATTTGCCGAAAAGAACCGATTTGATGTGTCGGTGTTCAACGCGCGTAAATGAAGCGCGAGGGGCACCCACAGAAGAAATCATCGCATTCATTTCCAATCAGTATTAAGAGGACCAGCAAAATAGCAGTGCCTGGACACCATTATGCGATCAGCCGAAAGCAGATCTATGGTTTACTCGCAGCTGGGTATGCAGTACTGCAGAAGATCGCAATGAGCAAGTGCTTCGCGTCTGGGCAATTCTCATCGGTATACATCGGACAAGCAGGGTGAATACGGCCGTCCAGATGCAACTAACTCCAAGCATCAGCCAGAGCGATCGTCTCCCGGACTGGATGCGAGGTTCTTCTTCATCATTGACTGATGCGCCGCAAGCGAGCTGAGCATGCGCACGCCCTTCTGCATTCGGTTCGCAATACGAAGCCGATTCGTAACCAGGCGAAACCTGCTGCATCGATGCCAACCACATTGTCTATTGGTAGAGTTGGAACCGATGGCACGGCGCAAATCGGGGTGTGCCATGGAACGGGCCATATACTTGCGAACCACATCGCGTAGAGCAACGCCTGCAGGCATGCCTGGACTCCCGGCCGGTGAGGATAACCGTCTGAAGATCGAGTAATGATACGAGGAGGCGCGATCGATGTGGTTGGAGACGTCGGCCGCGGCGAGGAGCCGGGGCGCCGTGTAAGTGAGATCCGTGCACAGCGGACCTGCGCGTGGAGAGAGGGAACGGCATTCGAAGCTCGATCGGCAGTGGGTAGATGGAAGAGCGGGCGGGATATGGCTGAAGGGGGCATTATTCCGGGCGTGACGTGCGGAACGATGACAAGGCTATGGCAAGGCTATCGGCAGCGTCGGCCGAGGCGATGACTACGTGTGTCACCGTGTGCCGTCGAGTCACAGGGGTGGGTGAGGGAGTACTGCTCGATGAGCAGGATGATGTTCAGCTTGACGACGACAGCAACGTGCTGTTGCTCGATATCGAGCGAAGATTCATATTGCACCGGCTCTCGCCCAAGGTCACACAACGAAGTATGCAAAGCGTTTATATTGGATATAATATCTAAGCACTACGCCATGCGTAAGCCTTCGTGTACATGGTGTAAAACGAGGACAATGGTGTGCGCACCAAGAACAACATGATGACAATATCTTGGAGACTCTACATATGCCTATGTAGCAAAAGCCTACATCCCTCCTCCCGAAAACAGGCCTAGGCGCAAACACCGCCGAAGGTGATTTCGAAGGTTGGAGCTCCGTTAAGATCACACGGTGGTGAGCAACGAACAGGAGGGATTCGACCTCGGTACTTGGGTGACGCTGCTGGTCATTGTCGCGGTATTCGTATTCGTTCCGAGGGGTGTTCGTGTCGACTGTTGACGGAACAGAGTAAGGGTGTTGAGATATGCTGGTGCAGTGGGCCAGAAAAGCTGTGCGCACGCCCTTGTCGCATGCCCTGCACCGATCACCGTTTAGGATTCATCGAGCTGGGAATGACGATACAGAGCATGGGAGAAGTCTCTCAACCAGCACAGCGCAGTCAGAATACTGAGATGGGGGCAGGAGCCGAGACCAGACGCTGGCGAACAGACTTTTGTACGCGGAATCTGCCGAGTCCCACGGTCGAAGCGAGCGGCAAGGCAAGTTTGGACCCACATGGACACACGCGTCGAAGCAAGTTCGCGTTTCAACAACACAAGGGGAAAATAAGATACGGATCTGCAAACGGATCCACTGCTATGCATAGCACAGAGGGAGTCCATGTACTGTTACGGTAGTGATGGACTCGCACATCTCGATCGAGAGTTTGCCATGGCCCTCAGATCTCCCCAAGGCCAATCCGTTCAGACATCGCGGCTCAGTCCCGCATTAGCCACCCCATATCGCAGAGATAGATCTTATCTGTTAGGTATGTATGCAGATCGAGTGTTCTCGCGTGAACGAGTGCGACAGAGTACATGATCAAAATGATATTGATGGTCAACACTCGTTGCTTGTACGAGTCGGGATACCAGTACGCGCAATGTGGGACTTGTCAAACGGTACAATCGAGTGGAATGCGAGTAGACATGCCCTCCTACGTATTTGCTGGGCCAAGGTGAAGGATCAGCACTGCGACGGGGGGAGATTGATCATACCTGTCGAGACATTGCGTACATAGTAGGCAGAGCAGAACAGTGGGGGATCAAAATGCTACCGGTCTACGGTAACCTATCAGGCATTGCTACCAGCTCAAGTAAGGGTACATGATTCGTTCGTAGGCTGCTGATGAGCGTCGGGAGGAGGACGTGGTCTGCCCGAAAGAGAACCATCTCATGCACGTGTATCGTCTCACGGTCACGGTGGATGCCAGGCGTGTCCATACGTTCGTCTCGCTATCACCTTCTCCGATCTGTTCGCTCTAGGTATTCTTCACCAGTACTGAGTGGATTAAATTCTAAGCCTTGGACGCCCAGCTACCCAGCTATGCAGTGCGCGGGAGTGTTACCCGGTGGCGCAACTCCTGCCAGCGCGCGTGTTGACACGTTGACAGCCTAACGGCCGAAACAAAGCTGCAAGGCAGCCGTCTGTCGGGGATCCGGTGAGGAAGACAGGGCTAGTACGCTTATCAGGCTCTGTGTACTTGAGTCTGAGACTTCTCCCGTGTTGAGCAATGGGAATACGGCTTAGGCTTTCAGAAGGGCGCGTATGCTCGGACCAGGATTGCGCCGGATGATAGGGTGGACGAGTCGAAGATAGCTCCATGATTTGGTGCGTCTCTGCCAGTTTGTATTCATACGATTCTATCTCTGAGATGCCAGAAATACGACGCACTCTTATGCTTGCAATATCCGAGGTTGAGAGTGGGTCGAGCATCCCGGCCGCCATGAAGAACGTGCAGGTTCGTTTGCTCTTGCACTACGTAGTATTGATGTAACCGGATCAAGTAACTCTTTGCATGCACTATGAACATCCTCATTAGCGAGGCATACCCGGAAGTTACGCATATAGCCGTGACTCCGGCGATGTGGTTGGCCTAGATTAACGCCTGGCTCGACGCGTCTCGAGTAACAAGTCGAGAAGCTAGACTCCTCCTTATGCCTTATGCCGTTCGATACACATAACACCAGTCAGAACAGAGGGACCTCCTTGCAGAATGGATCAACGAAACATCGTTATTCTATATGAATGCTAAGAATGGCCGTAGAGCGGGTCATCGCAAGGGTCAAGTGCCATTCAAGTAGTAAAAAGACAGTGAAGGAGGGAGTCAAGAGTACAGTACTGAAACGAGGCGTGGATAGAGTCAGGAAGAGATTAAAGTACTGTGGCATAGGCTACATTCCTGGGTATTGTATAGGGCACGTGGAGCGAGACTAGAGGAGACAATAGTGGGACACATACGTGACGATGCGGTAGGAGACAATGAGAACAATCGAGGCAGCGAGACAATAAGACCCAGGTAGACCTATATACATATGGCGCGTTGAGGTATAGCGTAGACCGAGATCGACCACTCCACCGACTCGTGGAATAATCCTAGCTCCTTCTCAGTCAGGCCCTTGCCTTCAGCTACAGGTGGCCTATTGAGGAGGAAGGCTGGTGAAGATAGGGGGTCGTCATGCCAAAGAGATCCCATAGCCGCTGTCTCTCCAACGTTGCCCTCAGCCAAGCCAGAACCAAGTCTGGCGCGTTTGGCGCTCCTCTCGACGGCCGCGTCCTCGCTCTCGCGAGTGCGCTTGCGACTTGGCCATCCAGACGATAGATGGGCGGCGCTGATAGATGACGCGGAGGTGGTGGGGCTGGGATAGGTATACTGAGCCACCGACGGCGAGACCGGTGCCACCGTGCGAGGGATAGAAGACGAATCAAGGGTCGATGACTGCGAGTACCCGTAGCCGGAAGGTTGGGCAGCATAACCATAGTTCTGGCCAAGATTGAAGTCTGTCGGAAGACGCGGGTATGGCGGCAGTGTTGAAGGCGCCATCATATCTGCTGGCTGGCTACTGCGCCTCGCCTGCAGGCTGTGCTCCGCACTCGGGCGGCGAGTCGAGTTCGACACAGCGCTAAAGGACGCGCGTCCACGCACGGAGTTGAAGTCGTCCGAGTACATACGAGGGTCCATCGGCGAAGACGGTGTGGACATTGCGCCGCGCGCGTTGCCCGCGGAAGAGTGTGGAGCGGCTTGATAGTGAGGGTGGGCGTTCTGCGTCTGAGGGTTGGGTAAGAAAGGATGACGGCCGAGACTGGCAGTAATGTGGCTTACCATGCGATCGTTGTTACTATCGTAGAAGTTGGTGCTTGAAGGTCCTGCGAGTTGATGGCCTTGCGTTCCAGCGCGCGCGGCAACCCATGCGCCTTCGAACGACGTAGAAGGAGCAGCGGCGTGAGCAAAGGCGGGGGACAACGCCGGCGCAGAAGATGCGTCGTGGGCGACTTGTTGTGGATGCTGAGGGGAGAGCCTGCGAGTCGAAGGTCCAAATGCGACAGGCGGGGCAGACCGTCGCTCGTTCTGGGACGACATCTGGGTCTGGAGGAGTGCGGGGGTAGCTTGGGTGGCAGGGCTTAGAGTGGAAGATTGCGCGCTGGCCGAAGTCGGTGGACTCGTTGTATTGGCTGAGGGTGCGGATGTCGTTCCTGTTGTCGACTCTGGGGGTCTCAAGCCAAGCCTCTCATCCAGGCCACGTATGTAGGAGCTAAACGGCGAAGGTTGCCCCGTCCTGAGATGATTGCGGCTGTTACGCACAGTGCTAAGTCAACTGCGAGACAGATGGGTTCCCAAACGCGCACTTGTAGCAGTGACCCGGGTAAGCCATTGGAGGGTTGCTCTGCGGAAGACTCGGGTTGAGGCTGAAGCTGTCGTGGTCGCTGTGTTATGGTTTCGTGGCCAGTGATGGGCAGAGTGAATAGAAGAGCTGCAAAGACGTCGGAAGGACTACGAACTGCGATCCGTGCCGCCGAGGAGAGAGTCAAGTCAAAAAATGGCTTTTATATCCTTTGCGCCGTGGCCTGGTTTACTGCTAAAAGTACCGGTTCATGTGCCTGCGCTGTTATTCCAATAGGATGCACGAGGCGTATCCACGAACAAGATCGTTGCGCATAGGCCTTTTTCGATCATGATCGACGCGCAGGGGTCAGGAAGCCGCCGGCGCTTGAACCGCAGCATGTCGTCAGTTGAGGGCGGCATCTCCAGGTGGATCTGCCCCAACGGGACACTACAGAGCAAGCAAAACACATCTGTACAGTTCACATCATCGGTACTCATCAGGCAGGCCTGAGGATCGGAGCCTTCGCAGACAGAATATTACTTGAGAGCATTAACAGCCTTGAATCAAGCACCAACTAGACAAGTGTGTTCCATGGCGCTGGCTGCATTATTCCTCCAAGCCGACTGATGCGCCGCAAGCGAGCTGGACAGACACGTGTTGTAACGTGTTCGGATCGCATTGCGAAGAAGGGCGCAAGATCGGCCAGGTCGACCAATATCAGCGCCGACCATTGTGCCGTATCGCATCAGGCGTCGTAGACCAAGAGACAAACCGTACACCTCAGAACCGCAGTGCCTGCAGGCATGGCTGGACTTCCGGTCGGCGCGGGAGACCTCCGAAGATTGAGTGATGAGTACGACGAGAAGGCGCGATCGATGTGGTTGAGTGGTTGGAAGGCGTCGGCCGCGGCGAGGGACCTGGCGGCCGTGTAAGCGACGTCCCGGCGCTCTGGAAGTGTTGGTGGGATACGTAGAATAGTTAGCGTTTCCGAAGGCGTAACCAGCCAGGAGCGCGGTGCACCAGAAATCGATAGATGAAAGAGCGAGCGAGCGGAAAGCGTGACTGAGGTATCCTTCCGGCCGTGACACGCGGAACGATGACAAGACTATCGGCAGAGTCGGCCGAGGCAACGGTGTGTGGGGCGTTGAGGACGGGATCGGGCGGAGGTGATAGGCGGCTGTTCGACGACATGGATGGTGCTCAGCTTGACGACGACGACGTACTGGTGCCCGATATTGACAGCTTACTGAGCACAGCTCATATCGGACTAGGCTTTACACGACGAGGCGTAAAAAGGGTTGAAAATGTATTGTATTACAAGTACTATGCCGGGTCTACGGTGATGCTCCAGTGGGCCTCTACGTTGGCTAACGTCGTTCCACAACGATCGCGTAGTGCGCTATATCGCCTCTGGCTGGTGACCGCACGCTGACGTTGTCTGTCGATGCGAACTCAGGCGACAGGTCGTCGAGATAAGGGTGGTGCAGTGGACTGTGCAAGAGGTGTGCGCACGCCCTATGCTACGCATATAGGACTGCAAGTCGGATATATGAAGTTCCCAGAGTGTATCCCTGGGATTGAGAGCATAGAAGAGGGCATGTAACCAGCGAGATAAAGGAAGGATACCGAGATGAGGGCAGGAAGCGACGTAAGGCGCTGGCAAACAGAGTTTTGTGCGCGGGGTGTTCCGAGTCCCACGGTCGAAGCGAGAAGCCAGGCTTAAGACAAGTTTGGACCCACATGGACACACGCGTCGAAGTTCCTCGTCTCATGAAGCAAGAGAACGATAATAACTCGAGAGCGTAGACAGGATTGCACAGCGCAGACAAGAATTTAAGACCACAGGTCTGGATCTCGCACCGCACAGTTGCTCAAGACTGACTCTCATTGCCGAAAGTACTGGTCAGGTCTGAGACGCAGCTCGTAATTCAACTGTAGATCGGCGAAAGCAAGTCATCATATGTTTGAGAAGGCGTAAATTGTCATGTGTAGGATGTTCAAGCACGATATGAAGTGGAAAGTCCTAACCATTGACGTGGTGAATCGCGGGCATCGATGATTTCCTCCCCGTGCAGCTTGTTGCCAGATCGGTACGAAGAGAGCAATCGCGTTTTGGCGCGACAAATCACTCTGATAAGCCGTAGTTTCCAAGTCATCGTTGTGGCAGAGGAGCGCTGAGCAAGGGCACAGGGGAAGTTCTGGGCTGTGGGCGTAAATGGCAGCCTGAGGTGCGAAGCACAGGGCAATATACTTCTCGTAACGGGATCGATGTGCTCCTAAGTTACTCTGGAGCAGGGCATCGGCCAACTTTTCGAACCCTCCTTTCGAGATACATATCGTCTCCGCGGTGGCATATGCGCGTTTGAAGGCGGACGTGGTCAGCGCGAAAGACAACTTGGAGATGCGACGCGACCTCGCGCGACCTAACGCGCCTGTCACGCTGGATGGACGCGCCCACACGCGTCATCACTGTACGGCGGTGCGCTGCGGACGCGTCGCGACGGCTGTCTCTCCCCTCCATCTTCACCATCTCCGCTACTTCCCAGTTTCACTCGGGCTTTACTTCAAAGATACCCTCATAATGGCTCCCGCAAATACTGAACAGTCCTTTCGCACAAATCTCTCACAATTTCGTTGGGCGCGCGACCAGCAACAACAACAACAGCAGGAGCCGCAGGGCAGCGGGGCCGGCGGTGCCTTTGGGAGGTTCTACTCAAGCATCGGGATCAGCGACTACGTGCCGCTACGGAGTAACGAGAGGAGCAATGAGGATGAGGCGTACTTTGCGTTGAGTCGATGGGAACGGTGCGTGTTGCTCTGTTCGGATGGCTGTAGATGTTGGGAGGATGTGCTGCTTGCGGATTTGAGCGTATCTTTCCGTGATATATGATGTGCTAACTTGCACGTCGCATTACCAGATTGCTGGGCTTCTTAGGCTGTTTAGTGGGCGCAGCTGTCTGCTTCACCGTAGCGTTCTTCACCTTGCCACTTCTCGCGCTACGCCCCGCAAAGTTTGCATTGGCATTCAGGTAAGTAAAATGCCGGATCTGAAATTTCGGCGCATGCTGATCTTTCGACAGTTTGGGAAGCTTGTTGGTTATGTTCGGGTGCGTCTTGCCATCACTCGGAAGCTCACAACACGGCGCCTAACTGCGTACAGATTCGCGGTGCTCATCGGCCCCGTCAATCACATCAAACATCTCTGCCAGCGCGAGCGCTTGCCATTCAGCGCCGCGTATGTTGGCAGCCTTGCCCTCACGCTCTACTTTGCGCTCTGGGTGCGTTCTCGATTCACCAGTCTTGCCAAGGACTAGTGTGTGCTTACGCTTGTCTGCTTTAGCCGCACTCATATATCGGCTCACTGGTTGGCGCCGTTATTCAGGTGTGTTCTCTGTTCTATCCATCGCGCCATGCCCATTAACACCCTTCTTCACAATCAGGTCGCCGCGCTGCTGAGCTACGTTCTTGCGTACTTCCCAGGCGGAGTTCAGACATTGCGCTTCGGTGGAAGCATGGCCTTGCGCGGCGCAGGAAGCTTATTACCGTTCTAGTTCAGACCATACGCTGCTATGGAAGGCCTAGGGATGGTGCTGTTCATCTGATGTAGATGTATGAAACCTACTGGATTATTTATTCGACTGACTTCCTGCCTGAATCAGCACATGCCACATCGTTCACCGAGTCTTCACCGCCCCGTGCGTCGGCTGAGGTTGGGACCTACTCGGCTTGTCCGTGATGACGCAAATTTGTTGACTGGCTGAGCTATAAGGTGACCCACTTCTTCAGCGCCATTGCAAGGTAATTATAGAAGGACCATGACTATCGCGCTTCCAAATACCGGCTAATCCGGTATGGTAGCAAGGCTATAAAGAGTGGTCTGACCTTCACGGTCTTCTGTCACTGCGTAGCCCTAAGACATCTGCTGATTCTCACCCTGTAACTTCCTGCATTCGCATCGATGACCCCTCAAGAGCATACCGTCTGGCGCATCAGCGAGCTCGGCAAAGGGCCGACCGCTCTTGAGCAACATCGCGAACCCACTCCGTCTCCTGGAACGGGCCAGTACCTCGTTCGCATACATTCCATCTCCCTCAACTACCGCGACGTTGCGATCCTCGACGGCAACTACGGTCTTCCTGGGATTGAGCCGGGCATCGTCCCTTGCGCGGATCTGGCTGGTGAGATCGTGTCCGCGGGCGAGGTATGTTTGTATGCTACTCAAGTCGAGGATTTCTGCTGATACAGTTGGTCAGGGGACATCACAGTTTCAACCTGGCGATAGAGTGACCTCGCTCTTCCATCAAAAGTACCTATACGGCTCTGCCAACTCTGACCATTCGCGTACGTCGTCAAGCGTGTCGTACACAAAGCAAGCATAAAGTGACCACGTGTTATACAGATGCTCTTGGAGGCCCACTGGACGGCACTCTACAAGAGTACCGCGTATTCGACGAACAAGCCCTTCTTCGCGCGCCAGACTATCTTTCCGTATGTAGCTCACATATGTCCTTGAGGCCCTAGGCTGACGTGTGCTCAAAGTACGACGAGCTCTCTACATTTCCCATTGCGGGTCAGACTGCCTGGAACGCGCTATATGGCGGGAAGCCTCTCATCCCAGGCGAGACCGTGCTTCTCCAAGGAACAGGCGGCGTGTCCATGTTCGGCCTTCTCATAGCCCACGCAGCCGGAGCCAGGACAATCATCACGTCATCTTCAGACGAGAAGCTCAAGCTTGCGAAATCTATGGGCGCGACTTATACCATCAATTACAAGCGCACGCCGGACTGGGATGCGGAGGCGATGAAGTTGACTAAGGGCGTCGGGGCACATCATATCTTTGACAATGTTGGGGTCAACGAGATTGAGAAGTGCTTCAATTGTGTGGCGCCGGGTGGTGTCATCACTACTAAGTATTGGGTTCCTCGGTGGCAAGCCGAAGGCCGCGCCGCATGTCCCTCTTCTTGCGCTGATCAAACAGGCGACCTTGCGGTGCGTATCACAGTGGCATTCTTTTGTCTATTTCATACTCTGACGTGAAATCATGGAGGTATCAGCGTATGCAACAAAGAGCAGTTTGAGGACTTCTTGCGGTTCGCAGAGTTCAGCCAGATTCGGCCTCGCATCGATCGCGTCTTCCCGTTCGAGCAGGCCGTGGGGGCACTTCAATATCTGGGAAGTGGGCAGCACTTCGGGAAGGTTGTCATTCTCGTGTCGTAATATTTGAACTGTCAGGACTCAGTATACAGTAAGCAATCAACGTGCGCTCGCTTTCACTACAGTAGGCGCCCGGGGATGCACGACGTCACGATCCTCTGACTGCCAGCTCTCGAGTGCGGCATTCCTGCGGTTGATTCCGACGTTCACCATCTCAAAGTTGTAGTCAAGGGACGCAACATGGAGTCCCAAGTGCCAGTGCAGTTGCGATCGTTTCCATTATACTGCTACTCCATTGATGCTGAGAAGAAGCGGCTTCTCCTCGTCCTTGGGAATGAGTGATTACTGCCAGAGCATGCTCACGGGAAGACACCGCGGACCCATCTTGTTTGGCTTTCTGCACTATCAATCATACTTGGGGTCTGCTTTACCCAAAGCAGGATTATCAAGAGCAGGATTATCTTATCCGAGAAACATGCTTCATAGACAGACATCCTGAGGCAGCCTACTCGGTGACGTGATCTTCGCACTACGGCCTCTACGCAGCCTCTACTGCTTGAGCAAGGTCTCATACACTCATGGACCTGCTGAACCGACGAAAAGGTATTTCATCCAGCTGATATCCACGCTGAGATGTTAACTTATGCTCGAGCTTGCCTTGCACATATCCATGAAGAGAGCATCAGGAACTTTCTATCTGGATAGCCAGATGATGTTGGCGGCCAGCAGGTACGCCGACCTTTTGCACGTCGCAGGAGAGTAGATGTGCGCTATTGAGCTTTACGCTTATGTACGCTTAGATGGATCTCTTGTCACATACGGTCGATCTCCAGCACTGCGTCCTATGGCAGTGCCTCCAACTTTGGACCCGCCTCGTCTCCTACGCTTCCTTTCTCTCAATGTTGGTGGTGCAACTCGCATGCAGACGACGGTTGTATATGTCGACCAGTCTAGAGGTCTTACGATACGTGTCCGCCACGTATATTGGTACATTGTTGTTTGCAAAGAGTTTGAGTCGTTCAAATAGCGGACCTGTCGCAATCAAAGGGAACTAGTATATACACTAAATATGCTATCCATTATTAGCATTCAAAATGTATTCCACAGGATGCATGTACGCTCGGGCCGATTCGTGTGATTGTGTTATTCGGCCCCCTTTGTATGTAGGGGCGGTGTGCAGGAACACGCCAATCGGTTGCCGGTGCTGTGCTGGCGTACAGCATAGCTCCGTGATGGCCCCGGGAATCAAGACGACCAGATCACAGACAGTAACATACCAATCCAGGACGATGTTAAATGCAAATCACCGCCACGAGAATGTAGAAGCTGCAGTACGAAGGCCCAAATCTCGGTAAACAGCGCCCGTCGTCAGGCGGCTCAGGCGATTAGGGAAAGTACTGATGCGGCCCCCGCCCAGCGATGGCTGTGATCCCCTGAATAGCGTACTATAAGTATGCTGTGTTGAGGCGAGGTAAATTGTAGACGTATAGCCCGATGCAGCTGCAGCGGTGTATAACAGTGCTGTTATAACGACTAGCATACTGGATGATGGTGAGAGAAGCCCCCGACGAATGCGAGTGCCGGTGAGTGTGGGAGATCTTGACTGTCAGCGCTTACTGCTTCACGTGCGCTCACAGATTCTCACCTTTCACTACGTCCTAGGACAGCAAAGCTTCATCAGGCCCGAAGACTTATCAGTATCGTTGGCTTGCTTCACATCGACATACTCCATGCGTCATTGCCAAACACCCTCGCTGCCCCCTTTCGATTCCGACGGTCCACCTGTTGACGCACATCGTATCGCGGATACACCGTCCGAGTATCCTAGGAGAAGCCCCGGATCAGGAAGGTCTTCGTACCAGAACGCGTCGAGCGAGGATGTTTCCGGGCACGCCCACGCGGCCAGACCATTGTGAGTGTCGACGCGTGGTGAAGGTGTTGCTGCACGCACTTATTGGCTATAGCACGTCGATATCTTTCTATGCGGACCAGCCACTAGAACAGGTCACCGTGCGAGACTACAGTGCAGCCGATGCTTCCCCAGACGATGCTCTGTTGGACTCGAGGGTTGTGCCATGGGCATCTGGTCGGCATCCTCAAAAGGAACTGGACTCCGGGTCCCAAGAATCGCTGAATAGGGCACCGGTTTTGTCCTGTGAATCCCTGGGAGGAATTTCTTCGAATATTTCGATGGATGATCTGACCGAACTTCGATACCTACGCGGAGCACAGACGGAGGAGGGTTTGAGAGATGCTCTGGCATGCATCGGGAGAGAGTGGAGATTCTCGTTGATCGTAGTGAGATTTTACCCTACGGTTGTCCTACATCCAGCTAATGGCCTACAGACCCTGGCGGTCTTAGCGTGAGCGCATTTTCTGAGTACGCAACGCGTCCTACTGACATAATTTCGAAGTATCAACGCTCTCCTGTCCGGCCACTCCCGAGGTAAAGCTGCCGGAGCTGGCTGTGTGTCCCTCTCCAGTGCTTTCGCCGCATTAGGGCTCTTAATCATTGCCTGCCTCTGGACCCCGTGTGCTATCGATCAGGCGCAGCTCGTCGAGGTACGTCACTAGGCTTTACCTTGTGTTATCTATCTGAATATTGAGCAGAAGTTTGCGCGCCGCATTCATCCAAACTTCTTCCCGATTGTGGCCCGCATACCATTCTTTTGTATGCTCGCCTCTCTCATAGGGCTTTCAGCCAGCCTCCTCCTCAAAGCATACTCGGTGTCGCCAAAGACAGTCCTAACCATTTGCACCGTTGCAACAACACTTCTCAGCCTCGAGTACATCTTCAAGGCCATGCGAATGCTTTGGCGGTTTCTACAACACCTGGCTCCTATGCGCGGCGCACCAGCGAAGTTTTGAAGGAAGTAAATCCTGTCGATCGTGATCGCTTGTCACTCTGACCGGTGTCTCTGTATCGTATCCCAGGTCTGGTGAGTAGGTACAACTATGTTGCCTTGTGTCCTGTCAGCATACCAAACCGACTTGATGACTTATTCGTCTTTGTATGGAATACGCTTTACAGGCTCTACTATATGAGATGCTGGGGCACCAATCCTCTGGCACTTCTTAACCTTGATATAGACCCCACGACCAGTACTTGCCCGATTGCGCATTCCCCTGTACGACTGTGAATATAAGATGCAGTGTCTCTGAAATGATATCACAACCACTCGCGGCGGACGTTAGGGGCGTCGCAGGCTACCAGGATGATGTACGAAGGCCTTGAACGGCACAAGGTGCGATCATGAACTTTGCTGTGCGACGCACAGCACTGTTATTGGACATGATATCAGCCCTGACGGCGGAATGAGTCATGAGTTCGAAAAGCTGTTCAAGGCATGAACCACTCGTCCAAGCAGAGTCGTCTGATTGTCGTCTGCGTCCCCTGCCCCTTCTTCCAGTGTGGAATATTGCATGCCCAATGTTGACCCTGTGAATGTGATGGGACTGCTCTTGCTTCAATCACGGTCAGCATCCATAATCAGGGGCGCACAGGCAGATTGAACGAAAACGGGCAGCATGGCCACTTAGTTCGAGAGATCTCAAGCCGCAAGCCTTCTTGACTCCTTATGCGATCCGCGCGAGGTACTCCGCGGAGGTGACAATGAGGACGAACTCATATCCACTCCACGATTCTCGCCTCTACGCTCTTATGGAGCCCCATATGTGAAGGCAAAGCTAAGCAAAAGCGGCGTCGTTGACCAGTAGCGCTGGCACAGCGCTATGAAAGCAAGAACCTCGAGGTGGTGAATATCCAACGCTAACGCGAGATGAACGACATAGCAGAACATATACGTATATTTCAACGTCCTCGTCTGCCTGCTGCGAGGCTTTCAGTTATCGCCGTTGTCCTGAACAGCTTATAAAATACCTGGTCGTGCCGATATGATAGATATAGCTTACAAGCCATGACCCACTGCATGTTTGTGAGATCAATACTAGCGCGTAAGCTTAAGCAAATGACAATGATACGTGCGGAGGGGATGATGCTCAACTGTCAAGATGCGACGTAAGTGCGGAGCGAGATATGCTCTGCAACATGAGTTGCCTGATGTGGCCGAGGGAGAAGCGTTCGTGTAAGAAGGAGTGGCACAAGAAGCATAAAAGTGCTTCTGAAGTCTTTCAGAAAAGGCTGTTATTGCCCGATGAGCATGATATCCGAGTCGAGTCCGGTGATCGTGAGTGGACGTTGAAATGTTACCGTCCTGCTGCTTCCCATGAGAGCCATGAGAGTTCGGTGCTGTCAGTGCCATATATATCAGATGTACACAGGCAAGATAGGTCACCGCGACAGCCCGTACGGTTTATTCGGCACACGGTTGAGAACTGAATACAGTGGGAAAGAAAGCCTGAAAGCTTTCCGAAGACGCCGCACCAACGATCCAAGCCCCGCACCGCCTAGGGAACAAAGTAAGAAACGACCGCCACCTCCAGCCTCGAACGGATACACTTGCCCCGCTAGCACCCATGGCTGACGAAACACTTAACACTCAAAACACTACCGCGGACGATCACTCTCAGCTACCCCTCGGGAGTCGTCGTCGTGATGCCGATTACGGCCACAGATCACAGGCGCACAATATCTCAACTGCGCTACTACGTCAAGGAGAGCGGTCGGGAAACAGCAGCACGGCAGCACATAACCATGACGATGAGGACAAACCTCTCGGGAATCGGAGGCAACGCCAATCAGGGCGACTGGACGTCGGCGCGCCGGACGTGCGCGCCGGCTACGCTGCCGCGGCCCCGCGCCCATTTTTGCCCAGAAACCCTCCTCGATATTTCCTTCTGGTCGCCATTGTCCCCTGTGTCGGGCTGGCTCGGGGTGTCTATCTGTGCTCCACGTTGTCCTATGATCAAATAGCATGGGTGCTGGTGAGTTCTCAATTATCATCGAATATTTCCTGAATGCCTACACGATCTTGAATCCTGCTGTATGTTCTCCGAGCTGATTAAGACCGTAGCCTGTTGTCATTATCTGCATCGCATGCACGACCATGGGCAGGAGGATGATTGCCGGTGGTGCGGAACCGGTCAGTTTATCAGTGATGTGCTTGAACTTCCCGTCCTGAGGGTTTGTCCAGGCGGAGGTCGCAAACTCCAATATGACAAAGCCGAAAAGTGATGGTCAGTTATAGAAGTCGCCCAGAGGCAGGCATGGCCTGAATGACAATCATTCTATAGGGGTCCCTCAGAGCGCGCATGGCGAGCGTGGAAAAAGTTTCGAGTGGGCAGCTCTTCGGGTTCTATCGCTCCTTCGCGTTGCTGACACGTTTGCTTCTCAGTCTTACTTTCGCAACATGGCGATTAACCTCCCTGACAAGATACTTGACGGTTAATTGTCCTGCTGTCAGAGCCCTAGGAAAGCGACTCCTGTTCACAGGCCTTCATGCCATCCGCTCCCTGAAGCTCTCTCTCGGCTCTCTCGGTATACTCGGCTGCCGCTTCACGGTCTACGTCTTGTACAAGCGATTGTGCCTCGCAGAGACAGGCAAGGACTGGCAGGAGAGATGGTCGGAACTCGAAGACGAATGGCGCAAATGTCTGCTCGCGGTACGCGCCATATTCCATCTTGCGCGCGCGCCAGTGCTGACTGAAAATCGTCGTCTGTTCCAGCTCTTGACCGTGACGGCGTAAGTGGATGCTTATGCCGGCATGTTCACCTCACTGATGGGCCGTCGCAGTTGCATAATACTCGCGAAGTTCTACCTCGACACCTTTGCGGATCGCACCTCCCTCGATAGTGGCGACCTTGTCGCCTATTGCCTCGCAAGCTCTTTTGCTATCGTTGCGTTTGGCATGATCGTTGCTGGATGGTTCCTTGCGGACCTGGGCGGGGCTTCGGCAGCGAAACCCAAGGTGTGTACGATCACCTCGTTTGGTGCACGGTATTATATCCTGACGTGCGTCTAAGATGCCTTTTGTCTTTGCTGTCCACTCTGGCCTCCCTAGGCTGGCCATTCACAGCGCGCTTCTTCACCTCTCGCTCTTCGTACTCGGCATGTGCTTCCCGAACATGTCGTGGCCGATGGCCGGCTTGGTCCTGGTACCGGAAGTTGCAGTCATCCTGTGGTGGGA